>KV004617.1:7579-37170 GCA_001598015.1 Dorcoceras hygrometricum
TGGTAATCTCTAATGAAGTTCCTCGTCAGCGACAATATGATGACACTCTCCCTACAGTGAGTGTATTTTTCAGGCTGATGACGAAGCGATGGGCTGATGTTTGTCTAGCAGTTGTTGAGTTTTGCGCTTCACAGAGACTTCTTCCGATTGGCTCTCTTCAGTTTTGCAGGTCTTTGCAGTTGGTTGAACCAGTTTCTAGAATTGCTCCTAGCCGGTCTCCAGTTTTTGCTTTCAGAGTATCTCAGTTTTGCTCAATTTTCGTTGATTTCAGTTTATTCAATTGGTTTCCAAGTGCAGATATTTCAGAGTTTCTTTCGTCAGTTTCTTTGGATAGAACAGTTTTGCGTAGTGTACAGATTGCTCAGTCAGTAGTTCCCAGTGTACAGTTATCTTTGGATCAGCACCAGTCTTCTCCAACTACTGCTGACAGTTCTTCTTCGTTGCATTTTGATCAGATAGATGTCGATGCTACTGCTTCTTCTCTACCTCCTGCTTCTCAAGATCTCTCTGCTGCTCTTGCTGATCTTCAAGTTACTCTTTCGGAGCAGATTTTTGAATATCAAAGTGGTCTTTCCTCAACGCTGCACAAAATAGAACAGAGCGTGTGTGACTCCCTGCGGGATCAAGCAGATATCTTCAGAAATTTATCTCAGGGAGCACGACAGGAACCCCGCACTCTTGATGATGTCCAAACTATACGCTTCAATGACTTTCGCAAACATGTCCTAGCTCAGAATGCTTCTATCTTTACAGGACTTGCGGATGTGCGACAAGAAGTGCAAGTAGTTAATGCCAAAGTGGACATCATGGCCTCTCGCTTAAATGCCATTCAAAAGGATGCTGAGGCCACCAAGGAAGCCCTTTCCCATCAGCTTCTCGAATTCCAGAGTTCAGCACAAGAAAATCATAGTGTTCTTCATGCCCAGCTAAGTGAACTGGTTGATTATATTCATCGGGGCAGTGCTGACAAAAATGGGGAAAGTGGCAGCCGAGGACTCCAAGAGCCTGCGAATGTTCAAGTTAGTGCCAGTGCTGAGAGGACTCCATCTTTTGCGCAAAGAGTTGAAATGGCTCAGAGGCACATTGTTCATACAGTGCTAGATGCTGATGCCAACAGAGTTTTATTTGAGAGACAAGACGCAGCGGAGCGTGACAGAGAAAGAAGAAGAAGAGAGGCAAGGCTGTTGAAGAGAAGAAGAAAATATTAGTTTAGCATTTCTGCTGATAATTCTTGTACACATCTTTTGTACAAATTTTGTTGGATAATGAAAATTTGCATTCCAGCAGATAGTGTGCAATTTATTTTTGCATATCTTTTTGTCTCGGCTGCTGAAGTTTTGTCATCACCAAAAAGGGGGAAATTGTTAGGACAATATTTATTACTTTTGGTGATAACAAAAATAAGACAAGTTGCAATTGGACAAACAGTCGTCGCATCTTTCAGGAGATCGTTTTATCTATCTACAGTGATATATCAGCAGATGGTATATTTCAGCAGATGAACGGTTTGAGATATTCAGCAGATTAAATCCTTGCAAGAAATCAGCAGATAGATTCCTTACGAGAAATCAGCAGGAACATAAGTGTTAGCGTGTTTTTGGTAAGGAGTTCTAAACGACAGCGTTTTTATAAGTTAGAACGACGTCGTCGGAGTGCACAGTTGCATATCAGCAGATACTAGAGATTCAGCAGATACTTTCTTGAAGAGCAATCAGCAGATGTTGTTGTCTCGATCAGCAGGTACCGATTTGAGTTTCAGCGTGTTTTGGTAAGGAGTTCTAAACGACAGCGTTTTGATAAGTTAGAACGACGTCGTCGGAGTGCACAGTTGCATATCAGCAGATACTATCTTGAAGAGTAATCAGCAGATACTTTGTTGAAGAGATTCAGCAGTTGCTTAGTCTATTCGTTGGAGATTGTGAAACGACAGCGTTTGGTTAAGTTGGAACGACAGCGTTTTGATTTGCTTAGACATTTCAGCAGAAGCGTTCCTTAGAGAATTCAGCAGAAGTATTATTTCAGCAGACAGCTACAGTGATTTCAACCAGAAGGTGCTCTACATGTTGTTAACCAGCAGATGCATTTCAAAGATAGCAAAACGGCGTCACTTGAATAAGTTGGAACGACATCGTTTTATCGCTAAAGAAATCAGCAGATGGAAAAACACATATGCATATCAGCAGGTAAATTCTTCCAAGCGTCTTTCCAGTCGAAGCATCTTGACAACGACGATGAAGATAGTGCTGGTTACCAAAGTTATTTCAGGTGCAAGCTCAAAGTGATTCAAATACGATCGTTTGCTCATAAAGAAAAGATTTGTACGATCGTACAGTTGCCTGGAATTAAGGAGATAAGTTAGGTACTATTTTGGGTAAATAGTACAGTGTACAGAGGCCGTTTCTCAATGCTTGCACAATTATGGAAGAATACAAATTGGCTCTGTCAGTGAGCAATTTACCTTGTAGTGGAGCAGGAATTACGGTGTACGATTTTGGCAGTAATTCAAACGGGATTCATTTCCTTTGGAGAATTAATATGACCGTTGCAATCGAAGCCTATAAATATCAGCAGCAGTGTTGAAGAAAACACACTTCGCTATCTATCTATTGTTGTCACGCTGCCAAAATCAATACAGAGCTTTCTCTTTGTTGAAATCTCCAAAAAGCTCAAAGACTCGAAGAACCTATCTTTTGATCTTCATTGAAATACCCTTCGAGTCAATCTTCTGGTTACCATTGTTGTAATAGAGTTTATTTGTTGAAACCAGAATATATTTACAGTCTCATAATTCGTGTTTTCATTGATATATCCATTGAGTCTGTAACGAACTGTCTTTGACAAGAAGTTCGAAAAACTTTCAAGCGTTGTAAAAACCAGCAGCAAAGTCTGCGTGAAGTGTTGTAAAGTGCTAGGAGTTCTCGTAGCTGCGGGTTACGGGATCGGGTGTTTGTAGAAAGGCTACTCTCATCAAAGTCTTCTAGTGCTACCTTCCGAGGAGGAAGAAGGGGAGACGTAGGATATTGATATCCGAACTTCCAGAAACAAACTCTTGACTCAATCTTTTACTTACGCATTTATTTAGTGTTGCATATTATTCACTGTTGACAAACCAATCGGCCTTTTTCCGCACATATATTGTTGGCTGAGAAGTTCGCTTAAAACTGAGATCCAAACATTTTAAAAGAGTTTTGAAATAGAAAAATCGAAGGAGTTCATTCAACCCCCCCCCCCTTCTGAACTCCTATTTGCTTAGTGATCCTATTTCTGGGACCATCACTACTGACCCTCTCAACTGGTCGAACAGATCTTCTATCCTAGGTAATGGATACTTATTCTTAATTTTCAATTTGTTTAACTCTCTGTAATCTATACATAAACTCATACTCCCATCCTTCTTCTTAACAAATAAAACAGGAGCTCCCCAAGGGGAAGTACTTGGTCTTATAAACCCCTTTTCCAGCAGATCTTGTATTTGTTCTTTCAGTTCTTTCATTTATGATGGAGCTAATCTATATGGTGGTCTAGATACTGGAGCAGCTCCTGGAACCAAATCAATTGAAAATTCCAGCTCTCTGTCTGGTGGCAGTCCCTGGATGTCTTCTGGAAAAACCTCAGGGAATTCATTTGCTACTTCTACAGTTGACAGTTGGGGTCTATCAGTCGCTACTAAAGATGATATAACTCGGGGAACTTTATCAACATGTTTGGCTAAAAACTGGAATGAATTTCCTACTGGTGGGTTAATCTCGACTGTTCGTAGCTTAAATTCAATTACTACCCCATGCTTAGTTAGCCAATCTATTCCCAAAATCATATCAAATTCTGGCATCGGTAACACAATCAAATCAGCAGTAATCTTATGTCCTTGAAGTTTGAGTTCTAAACTTCTAAACAACTCGTGCGATACCAACTTCTCCCCTGATGGTACCGACACACAATAACCTATCATCACTTGCTCCGGCTGGATAGACAGTTTCTTAACAAACTCAGCAGAAATAAATGAATGCGTAGCTCCTGAATCTATCAAAGCTGTAGAAGGAAATCCAGCTATCGAAATTTCACCTGTGACTACTGTCGAGTCTGGAGGAGCTTGTTCAGCTGTCATAACAAAAGCTCTGCTGGTCACCAGTTGTTTGAGCTTTGGACAATTCTTCAAAATATGTCCAGGTATTCCACATTTATAGTAGACGTTTTGTCCAAGTCTGCATTGCCCCAAATGATTCTTATGGCACTTAGGACATTCTGTTCTAATATTACCAGCAGGAACAGAGCTTATAGGTTGAATCTGTAGAGGCTTTTGCTCCTGAGGCCTCTGCTGGTTCTTGTTCTATTTCTTGAATGGCCTCTGGTCCTTCTGCTGAAAGGCTTGTCTCTTCTGTTGCCTTTCCTCATCAAGATCCTTCCAATCCCTTTCAACTTGCAGGGCTCTATCCACTGCTTCTCTGTAAATCCTTGGCACAGATAGCCTAACATTCATTTTGAACATAGGCTTCAATCCTTCAATGAAATGATTCAATTTCTCCTCTGGATCTCTTCCAATCAATGGCACAAAGTAGCACCCTCGTTCAAATACACGTGCATATTCTTGCACAGTTGAACTTCCTTGTTTAAGGGTCAAGAAATCCCTTTTCAACTCAGACCTTTTACCAGCTGGGAAGTATTGTTCAAAGAACACTTTCTTAAAATCTGCCCAAGTTAAATTCAGTAGATCCACAGACAATTTGGCCCCTTCCCACCAAATCATCGCATCTTCCCTTAACATGTAGATAGCGCACCTTGGCCTATCTAATTCAGACATTTGGAGGTACTCAAAAATAACCTCCATGG
This sequence comes from Dorcoceras hygrometricum, assembly GCA_001598015.1. Taxonomy (NCBI): domain Eukaryota; kingdom Viridiplantae; phylum Streptophyta; class Magnoliopsida; order Lamiales; family Gesneriaceae; genus Dorcoceras; species Dorcoceras hygrometricum. The sequence continues at coordinate 12,407 of KV004617.1, forward strand.
ATTTAATCCAGCTCTCCGCAACTAGTGGATCAGTTGTACCACTAAATTCCTTAGGTTTCTGTCGTCAGAACTTCTCCTGGGGATCATCATTACTTGGTCCCCTACTGCTGGAATATTGGCCATTGACTCTATTATTTTGCTCTACCAGCAGTCGTAACAATTGAGTGATATTAGCATTATTATCACTATCAGTTTCTTCTAAAGGAATAAAGGCATACTTCTTATAGTTCTTCCTCTTCCTGCCATTCTATATTCTATAGCCCGTAATCCACCACATACATATATCAGAACATGCTAAATAATTTAAAGACAATGCTCTGAAAATAAACTCACAACTTAGAAGAACAGACGATGAACTTTGATCCAGCTGATGGTGCGTGTGTTTATCTCAGGAACGTTGCTCTGATACCATGTTGTGACGCCCGAACCCAACGGGGCCACGAGATCGGGGTAAATAAAAATTTTTGAAACAAAAGAAGGACGGAAAGATAATTTGTTATAAGCTGTATTCCTTATAACCTCAAAAGAAATAGAAACTCAAAGACAGAACTATCAAACACTGAATTGCGTGCCAACTGCTGAAACTTGTTTGCAGAAAAACAGAGTATATTATATAACTTTGCAATTGCGATTTACAACAGCTACTATTCTATGTAAATATACAACCGTTGCAACTGATCTAATACAGTACATTCTAACTCAAAACAATACAACTGAGACACGGAAAACGTAGGCCTTGGATAAACACAACACCACCCAGCAGCTGTATTTCAAGTTTCACCTTCTGTTCGTTCTCCAGCTGTCGCACCTGCACCATTTTAAAAGCTAGTGATCCTAAAGGCTCAGCAAGTAAAACCTGAATAATAACAATTTCATAAAACGCAGGCAGACATCTGAACATACATAAATATTTCACAAACAATTCTTTCGTAATCTTAGAGACAGGGGTTAATAGCCCAGCTCTTAACATCAATTTCTTTTCTTTAGATTATGGCATATAAGCTCCTCATGGTCCGTGTTGCACTTTGATCAAAATGACTTCCGATATCAGTTTTAGCATATAGCTCATATGAAAGGGCAGTCGACATCTAGACAACTGCTCACCCTTCTCCTTGGTGACCGTCAACTATCTATGCCACAATCTTAAAATAAACTTTGTTCCATTAACATCCTTTCGTAAAACTTTCTTTCTTAAAATCCTCGGGTTTCATCATTTAAAACTCTCGCTTCCATTTTTCAAAACTTTACTGAGTATTGAGTTCGACTTTGGAAACGTTACATTGATATAGGACCAGTCGCAAGAGAAACCAGTCGCAAGGAATACAACCAGCTGCAACAAAACCAGCTGCAAGACCTTTTTATTCAAAGCTATCGTTTTAAATAAAACAACGTCGTTAGCGCATCAACCAGTCGCAAAGAAAACGCTAAACAACCAGTCGCAAGAAAAGCGCTAACACTTATATATACCAGACGCAATGAATAGTACCAGTCGCAAGACCAATACTAGCTACAATGAACAGTACTTAGAAACGAATAGAGTAACTGCTGAAATTGGACAATAAAATGCATCTGCTGATGAACAGTGCATCTACTGGATTTTTTTAATAACAAACATGCACCTGCTGGTAAACAGTGCATCTACTGGATTTTACGAAAAGAACGCAGTTGCTAAATTTTAACAAGGAAATACAACTTCTAGAAATAAACTAAGTATATGTAACATCAGAACAACAACTATGCTATCAGCCGTTGCCTATCAAACAAAACTTCATAATGATTCGACTAGCAACTACCGATTACACCGTTATCAAATTCTGATATTACAACTATTAAATTGAAGAACATTCATAAACATTCTGGAAATAAACTCGAACGCTACCAGCCGTCGCCTATTAAACCAGACTTTATACTGATTCAACTAGCAACTACTGATTACATCGTTATCAAATTCTGATATTATATTTACTAAATTGAAGAACATTCATAAACATTCTGGAATAAACTCGAATTCTCAGCACTTTAAAACATCATAAACTTTCTGGAAAACATTTGGAATCATCAAAACAATATTTTCGAACCCATCTTTCCTCCCTTTTCATGTCTAAATCATTTAAAACATGAACTTTAAACATACTGTTAAACATACAAGCAACAAACTCAGAAACAACAATATATGCTTCAAATGGTGAGTAAAAAAAAATCAGCTTTTACTTGCCTTTAACAAAGCTTTGCGACAGCAACTAATTCCTGCAGAAATCTTCTCCTTGAGCAACGCACGAACTCTTCTGGAAATATTTTAAAGAACACTTTAAGACTTTTCTTTGCAAATGATGAAAGTCTTACTTTGAAAACAGGTTTTTATATGAAAGGGATTAGTGGCAAGCTACTTGTGAAATCAAGCATGACACACTTATAAAATTTAGCAAAATTCCCTTCATATCATTTTAATTTGTAAAACCACAAACAAATCATTTGTCCTCCTTAAAATATTTTTCAATAGATTTAGAACCAACTCGTGCATCGCTCTTTGGAGTCATCTGCTGATACCAGCCGCAGCGCATCTTACTTTCTAAAATCAGCAAATACATAATAACATTTAAAATTGCCAATTTGGCCCATGAAATCAACAAAATGCATAAATGTGGTCCTATGGATTTTGGGGCGTTACACTAATGAAGAGAAAAAGAAGGCGAATCTGGACAATGTGGCTAGGGATATTCTCTACAAGACGCTGGACAAAAATATGTTCAGCAAAATCAAAACATGTACCACTTCCAAGGAGATTTGGGAGAAGCTGATACAAATTTGTGAGGGAAATGATGAGACGAAGGAGAACAAGCTTACTGTGGCTCAGCAGAAATATGAGTCAATGAAGATGAAAGATGGAGAAACCATGGCGGAGTTCGATGAGAGATTTAGTGTTGTGGTGATTGAGCTTACCAGTTTGGGCAAAGAATACAGCAATCGTGAGTTGGCGTTGAAGGTGATGAGAGTGTTGCCCAGAGATTGGGAAGTTAAGACCATGGCTATGCGTGAATCCAAAGTTCTGAAAAATCTGGAATTGCATGACCTCTTTGCAAATCTTAAAGTCTATGAGTTTGAGCTAGAGACAAGATCTGAAGCTGGACCCTCAACATCTCAACCAACCAAAGCTCTAGCGGCAACAACATCTGAAGAGTGCTCTCCAAGCACGAGCAAATCCACAGAACAACTCAGCAACGACGCCATGTCCCTCTTCGTTAAGAAGTTTGGGAAATTCATGAAAAAATCCTACAACCCTTATTTCTCTTATAATAATGCACATAAATCTGATAAGGTTACCACTCACCAAAATTGCTTTAACTGTGGTCGTCCAGGGCATTTTGCTGCTGATTGCAACAGGCCCAAGAAAGAGGACAGATTCAAGAGGGATGAAAAGAAAGATGATAGATCCAAGGAGAGATCAAAAGATAGAAGGATGAGAACAAGAACTGATAAGAGGCCAAGCAGAAAGAATGATCGCAAAGTACTAGTTGCTGAGGAGAGAAACAAGAACTGGGTTGATACCGATACAGATTCTTCATCAAGCAGCTCTTCATCCAGTGATAGTGAACATGAGGAAGTTCATTGTCTCATGGCTAATCAGACTTCGGAAGATGAGGTATTCGACTTTTCAAATACTGAATTTATACGAGAGGACCTAATCACTGCACTGAATGAAATGGTCCAAGAGTACCGTAAGCTTTCTCAGACATTCAAGGAAGTCAAAGCTGAAAACGTGGATTTGAAAAATAGTTCAGTGGAACCAAGATCTGTTCAACTTGGTAAAACTGACAGTTTACAAATTGAGTTGAGTAAGCTGAAGATTGAGAATGAATCTTTGAGGATAAGATCCAGTGAGCTCGAGTCTGAAATTGAAAAGTTAAATTTGATAATGAGCTCCTGGACCCAGTCTTATGTTTCTCTAGATAAGATGTGTGAAATTCAGAAGCCAGCGAATGATAGAACTGGCTTAGGTTTCAATGCTGATGAAAGCAGCGCTGTAGAAACCAGTACTCAGTCATATCTGGTATATGACAAGTTCAAAAAGATGAGCTTCGTCAAAGCTAGTATGACACATGATACATGCGAGTCAATGAGGTATGATGACCAGAACTCTTCAAAGCTGAATCAAAAAGGAAAAGCTGGTGTCGGTTTTCTAAGACCTGAGAACTCCAAGCCAAGCTGGCTAAAGAACAGACTTGACAAAGATAAAGTGAAAGCTGGTTCTAAGTTGTTTGTTTCTCACCAGCCCAGGCGTAGTTCGAAGAAGGTAAAATCTGTTTGGAGAAAGGTTCAGCAGAGGAGAGATCTGAATGGTCAAAATATCAAACCAACACTCAACATATCTCACAATATTTCTGCACAGACCCTTATGGACTATCATACTGGGAAAACTGTTAAGGTAATTCAAGTATGGGTCCCTAAAGGGGTAATCCTATCTGGATCCAAGTAAAATAGGGTACCAAAATCTGTTTTTATTATTTCAGGATAACAGGTACAAAGCTGGAGATGAATCGATCATTTGGTACCTGGATGTGGATGTGCAAGACACATGACTGAAACCCAAAGCTGCTATCAGATGTTACTCCACACAAAGGCGCAAAGATAGTCTTTGGTGATAACTCACATGGTAACACTGTGGGTAAGGGTAAGCTTACCCACGGTAACATTTCCACATCTGATGTTCTAGTCATTGATAATTTGCACTATAATTTGATTATAATAAGTCAGCTATGTGGCAAAGGTTACATAGTTAACTTTCAACAGCACACATGCACAGTTCAGAGTCCAGAAGGACTGACTGTATTGGTAGGTAAAATATCGGGGAATACCGACATTATCAATTGGTCAGAACCCATGGGATCTGAACAAATTTGTCTTGCATCCAACTCTTCCAAGAGCTGGTTGTGGCATCAGCGAATGAACCATCTAAACTTTAAAACGCTTGCCCATTTGAGTCAGCATGAACTGGTTTCTAGTATGCCCAAAATCAAATTTTCAAAGGACAAGATATGTGCCGCATGTCAGCTTGGTAAAAAAAATTCGTTCTACTTTTAAAAAGAAATGTGGTAAACGTTCTGCCCGAAGCTTAGAGCTTTTGCATATGGATCTTTTTGGTACTATTCCCGTAACTAGCTTAGGGGGAACGAACTACACCCTATTTGTTGTTGATGAATTTACAAAATTCACTTGGGTGCTGTTTTTAAAAGAAAAATCTGATACCGCTGACCAGCTTATTCGGCTTTTAAAACGTTTACAAAATGACAGATCTTGTACAGTCAACAGGATAAGAAGTGATCGTGGTACAGAGTTTTTAAATAAAAAATTATCTTTTTATCTGGATGACTTAGGGATAAAGCATGAGCTTGCTGCAGCTAGAACTCCTCAACAGAACGGGCCGGTTGAGAGGAGAAATCGCACTTTAAAAGAAGCTGCAAGATCTATTATTGCTTATTCTGGCATTTCACAAAAATTCTGGGCAGAAGCAGTTAATACAGCTTGCTACACTCAAAACAGATCTATGATTAACAAGTTGCACGATAAAACCCCATATGAGATCTGGAGTGGCAAGAAACCTGATATATCATATTTCAGGGTGTTTGGTGAAGATTCTTCATTCATAATAATGGTAAGAAGCACCTAACATCTTTTGATGCAAAATCTGATGCAGGTATTGTAACGACCCGTACTTTTCTTAGAAGAATTTAGAAGTTTTGGGGTTCAATTGAAAGTCATAAAGATTTCGAACATCCAAAATAAAAGATCGCTACTACCTTATTGGATTGAAACGAGAATCAAATCCCATAATTAACAGGCGCGGAAATAGAAATCTGGTAATTAAACAAAATGGTTATATTTGTTCATAATAAAGTCTGGAAACAGATTTCTACAAAATAACTAAACTAGAAATCTGTTGTGATTTAAACCAACTGCAAAGGTTCGGTACAATACTGTATAACACAAAAAGGACAACGTGAAATCTGGAACCAAAAAGAAACGCTGAAATCCGATGTCCACGATAAACACTCCCTACCTTTCTGTTCATTTCCCTCCAGCTCCTAACTGTTCATTACCTGCACTCAATGAAAACTAGTGAGCCAAAGTCTGGAAATAATGAAAGCAAATCATACAATCGTTCACTAGGTAATACATACTGGAGTCTGAAACTTTGAATACGATTAAAAACAAACAAGCGTAAAACATAACTGTGAAATCTGAAAGTAAATTAAAGCATAAAACATGAATCAATTTCTGAAAATATTTTCTTTAAACATTCGTTAGAGCTGTGACTAAAATCACACTTGTGCTCTTCATTAACTTTCTGAAATTATGACAACACTTTAAACATTTGGTCCATTTCATTTGATCAAACTCCTGAGAAATAATGAAAGCAAATCATACAATCGTTCACTAGGTAATACATACTGGAGTCTGAAACTTTGAATACGATTAAAAACAAACAAGCGTAAAACATAACTGTGAAATCTGAAAGTAAATTAAAGCATAAAACATGAATCAATTTCTGAAAATATTTTCTTTAAACATTCGTTAGAGCTGTGACTAAAATCACACTTGTGCTCTTCATTAACTTTCTGAAATTATGACAACACTTTAAACATTTGGTCCATTTCATTTGATCAAACTCCTGATATCAGTCTTAGCACTATGGCTCATTGTTGAAGGGGTATATAGATCCGTCGATACATAATCCTGATCCTTCCTTGGTTTTTGAAGGGGTATACAGTTCGTCAACCGTAATCCTAATCCTTCCTGGGGACCCTTTTTGTTGTCACAACTTAAAACATTTCTTAAAACCTTCTGCTCTTTCTTTCTTTCGTAAAATCTGTTTCCTTTCCTTTATACATTACTGGTTTTCTCTTGTCTAATGATGTTCTGGAATACTTCAAGGTTTTTTGTAATGTTTGCGAAAATGAAAACTGAATAAAGACACTACTTGAACCTGTCAATTGAATCGAATAAATATTTGAAATGATTCGGGAATGAATGAGGAATCCGAATCTATTCTTTCTGTCTCAATCGAAGAAGTATTGAAGAAGTAAAAGATGAAATCTGTTTTAAATGAACAGTAGAAATCTGAATCATATAGATGTATCTCAATGAAGAAGAAATAAAACAGATCTCTGTTGGTCAACCAGATGTCAACGCAACTTATACATGACGTCACCAGCTTTTACCCAACTAACGAGTAATTCAGATGTCATACTACTAATGAATAAACCAGATGTCACCTAATGAGACTGTTCCCACCAGATGTCAACGATCAACTCAGAAGTCAACAATTTATAAAGGAACCTGCTCTATACCAGATCTTAGATATAAAAGAGAGAAATCTGAACTAAAGGAACAGGTGAAATCTGAATGAACATAAGTATTTCAATCGAAGAAGAAACACTTCAGATCTCATGAACAACGATAGAAATCTGAACTTAACTTAACACGTAAACAGACCTCTACTCTTAGAAATCTGTTCATCATAGAAATTCAGCGATGGTATAAGAACCAGACTTCAAACTTAACCAGGTTAATGACGATGGTTTTCCTTTGTCTGAAGAATTCAAAAGATCTTACGAAATTTCTGAAAAAGATCGAATAAGATACTTGTGAGCTACTTAGAAGAATAACTCATTGGAAAACTCAAGAATTCAGTGGACGAACATCATTAAACCATTTTCTAAAACATCTTTGGATCAAAGTTACAGTAAACGTAACTTTTGTAAAACAGAGCATGAACTTTCTGGTTTTTCTTGAAGAACAGCCTTAGCTATCTTCCTTTTCTTTAAAACATACATAACATATAAAACAGAATCGAATATATGATTTCTATTGAGTGGGCAAGAAACAGAGTTTACTTGCCTTAAATCTTTAACACAACAACAGCAGCAAATCCAACAAATCTCTACGCACCGCCTATTTCTTTTAAAAACTTTGAAAGGTTTTTGTTCGGCTTCTTCCAAGAGAGCACCGCTTCTAATTGATTTAATTTGAAGATAATGATGCATGAAGCAGCTTAACATCCTATTTATATGCTTTAAAATGTCTAATGAAGGAAGACACGTTTAATCAATATGCCCAAATTCCACTAAAGCGTGCTCTGTTTTAAAATAAAGAGATGCACATTGAATCCGAACATCTTTAATTAAAACAAAAGGTTCACTTGGCTTGTAGAAATTCAACTAGACAACTACTATAATTGTATTCTTAACATCTGAAAATCAACCCAATCATAAAGAAGGCTGAACATTACGTAAGACATGAAATCTATACGCACATATCATGAAATCTGAATTTAGCTTTTAAAGAAAGAAAGCTAAATGGCATACACATGAAATCTGAAATTCGATCAATTCAAGGATTGAAATAAAATAGCATTGTAATCCCTCAAATCTCATAATTTGCTAATTGTGGACTATGAAAAAGATCTGGTCGTTACAATCTACCCCCCTTAGAAAAATTTCGTCCTCGAAATTACTTACTTAAAGAGATCTGGGTAGCTTCTCTTCATATCAAATTCAACTTCCCAAGTTGCTTCTCTTTCTGAGTGATTTGTCCATTGCACTTTAACCATAGGAATAGTTCTGCTTCTTAACTTACGATTCTCTTGTGATAAAATCTGGTGTGGGACTTCTTCGTAAGTCAAATCTGGTTCTAACAGAATAGGTTCATATCTAAGCACATGCGAAGGATTCGCGATATAATTTCTAAGCGCTGAAATATGAAATATGTTGTGAACAGTAGACATCTGAGGAGGTAGCGCTAAACGATACGCTAATGTTCCAACTCGTTCTAAGATCTGGAATGGTCCAACATATCTAGGACTTAGCTTTCCTTTCTTTCCAAATCTTAAAACACCTTTCATTGGTGAAATCTTTAGGAACACATGATCTCCTATCTCAAAATTCAGATCTCTACGACGATTGTCTGCATAACGTTTCCGCCTACTCTGAGCAGTCTTAATTCATTCACGTATTCTCTTAATCTCTTCTGAAGTCTGTTCCACAATATCAGGACCTATCTCAGTTCTTTCACCTACATCATCCCAAAGAATTGGTGATCGACATTTTCTGCCATACAGAGCTTCGTATGGTGCCATTTCTATCGAAGCTTGGTAACTGTTGTTGTAGGTAAACTCAATCAACGGTAATTAGAATACCAACTTTCTGCAAAATCAAGAACACTAGCCCGTAACAAATCTTCCAGTATTTGAATTACTCTTTCTGATTGTCCATCGGTTTGAGGATGGAATGCTGTACTGAAAGTTAATTTTGTGCGTAAGGCTTGGTGTAAACTTTTCCAGAAATCTTGAAGTAAATCTGGGATCTCTATCTGATACTATAGAACTTGGAATCCCGTGAAGTCTGACTATCTCCTTAATATTCAATTCTGCATATCTATTCAAATCATGAGTTGTCTTCACAGGAATAAAATGTGCAGACTTAGTTGATCTATCCACTATCACCCAAATTGCATTAAATCCTTGAACTGTTCTGGTTAATCCTACTGCGAAATCCATTGATATGTTATCCCATTTCCAAATAGGCATAGGAAGTGGTTTCAACATTCCTGCAGGTCTTTGGTGTTCCGCTTTAACTTGTTGGCATGTTAGACATTCAGCAACAAACCTACAAATGTCACGCTTCATTCCTAGCCACCAAAACAGAACTTGCAAATCCTTAAACATCTTTGTTCCTCCTGGATGAATGGAATACGGCGAGTTATGGGCTTCGTTCATAATCTCATTGCGCAAATTATCTGTGCGCGGTACCCATAATCGATCTTGGTATTTAACAATTCCTTCTTCCACCACATACAGATTCGTTCCTCTGTTTTCATCTTGCTTCTTCCATTTCTGGAGTTGATCATCCTTCGTTTGACCTTCTCTGATCCTATCTTTTAACGTTGATTGGATCGTAAGAACTGATAGCTTGGCAGCGTTCTCCTTATTAACTATTCCCAATTCAAATCTGTTAATCTCCAATGCTAGAGAAATCTGAACTGAGATCTGTGCCAGCCCCACATTCCTTCTACTTAACGCATCTGCTACTACGTTAGCTTTACCGGGATGATAGCTAATTACACAATCATAGTCTTTAACAAATTCAAGACATCTCCTTTGTTGATCATCCTTCGTTTGACCTTCTCTGATCCTATCTTTTAACGTTGATTGGATCGTAAGAACTGATAGCTTGGCAGCGTTCTCCTTATTAACTATTCCCAATTCAAATCTGTTAATCTCCAATGCTAGAGAAATCTGAACTGAGATCTGTGCCAGCCCCACATTCCTTCTACTTAACGCATCTGCTACTACGTTAGCTTTACCGGGATGATAGCTAATTACACAATCATAGTCTTTAACAAATTCAAGACATCTCCTTTGTCTCATATTTAGCTCTTTCTGGGTAAAGAAATACTTAAGGCTCTTATGGTCTGTAAAGATTTCGTATTTCTCACCGTAAAGATAGTGTCTCCAGATCTTTAATGCGAAAACTACCGCTGCTAATTCAAGGTCATGCGTAGGATAATTTCTCTCATGAACTTTCAATTGTCTCGAAGCGTAAGCAATTACCTTCCTTTCCTGCATTAGAACAGCTCCTAGCCCTGTCTTCGATGCATCTGTATAGATCACAAAATTCCCTTTCTCTGATGGTAAAGTTAAAACAGGAGCTTCAACTAAAGCAAGTTTCAACTTCTCAAAACTAGATTGGCATTCTGGAGTCCAATTATACTTAACGTTTTTCTTAGTCAAAGCTGTTAACGGAACAGCAATCATCGAAAACCCTTCTATGAATCTTCGATAATAACCTGCAAGTCCTAAGAAACTATGGATTTCTGTGACACTCTTAGGTACAGGCCAATCTCGAACAGCGTCCACTTTAGAAGGATCTACTTCTATTCCTTTTCTCGAAATAATGTGTCCCAAAAATACAACTTTCTCAATCCAGAACTCACATTTGCTAAACTTAGCAAATAAATGTTTACTTCTTAAAATCTGCAAGACTTCTCTAAGGTGTTCTTCGTGTTCCCTTCTATTCTTCGAGTAAATCAAGATATCATCTATGAACACTATCACAAATTTATCTAGAAATGGTTGAAATGCCCGATTCATTAAATCCATGAACACAGATGGCGCATTAGTTAATCCAAAAGGCATTACTAGAAATTCATAATGGCCATATCTTGTCCTAAAAGCTGATTTGAAAACATCTGCTTCTTTTACCCTTAACTAGTGATAACCAGATCTCAGGTCTATCTTGGAAAATACTGCAGCTCCTCGTAATTGGTCGAATAAATCGTCGATTCTAGGGAGATGATATTTATTCTTAATCGTTAATTTATTCAATTCCCTGTAATCAATACATAAACGCATACTCCCATCTTTCTTCTTCACGAACAGCACTGGTGCACCCCAAGGTGATGTACTGGGTCTAATGAATCCTTTGTCTAATAAGTCTTGAATCTGGTCTTTTAGTTATTTCATTTCCTTAGGAGAAAGTCTATAATGAGGCTTCGAAATCGGAGCGGCTTCTGGTACTAAATCGATGGTAAATTCTACTTCTCGATTTGGAGGTAAACCCGAGACATCTGTTGGAAAGACATCTGGAAATTCTCTTACGATATGTACATCTTCTGTTAGGATCAAGCGCTTACCACTAGGCCAAAAGCTATAGCTATTAGCCAAGGTTATTTCCTTATAATGTGGCAGCGCAGAGTGCACCTATTATGTGCGTTAGGGTTGGGCTGTTAGGCCCATGAGTTAGGTGAGGTGCGTGTCTAACTGCTGGTGCTGTCTCAATTCCCTTAGAGATCAGTCTTACCATTTCCCTACCGCCGGCTCTATCCCCAGCAGAGATAGTATTACCCGTTAAGATCTGGCATCACACTTTTACAGCCCACATGGCCAACCAGATCAAGCGACGCAACTTCAGCAGCTTGACGTACGAGAACTTCCCAGGAGGTCATCCATCCCAGTACTGTTCTCACCCTTGCACGCTTAACTCAACAATCCCCCCCCCCCGGCCAAAAGCTATAGCTATTAGCCAAGGTGAAACTTTATTTTCTTATAATGTGACAGCGCAGAGTGCACCTATTATGTGCGTTAGGGTTGGGCTGTTAGGCCCATGAGTCAGGGGAGGTGCGTGTCTAACAGCTGGTGCTGTCTCAATTCCCTTAGAGATCAGTCTTACCATTTCCCTACTGTCTGCTATATCCCCAGCAGAGATAGTATTACCCGTTAAGATCTGGCATCACACTTTTACAGCCCACATGGCCAACCAAATCAAGCGGCGCAACGTCAACATCTTGACGTACGAGAACTTCCCAGGAGGTCACCCATCCCAGTACTGTTCTCACCCTTGCACGCTTAACTCAACATCTTCCAACTTAATTTTCTCTTTGGATTCTAAGGATATGGCATTCACTAAAAATCCCTGACATCCGTTTCTTAAACACTTTTGAGCTTTCACTGCTAATATTATCTTAAGGGCTTTATCACAGTTATCAGCGTTGAATGAAAATGAACCCCGCCTGGTATCTTAATATCAACAGTCCTCTGTTTAAAATTTATAACAGCTTCATGTTTCGTTAACCAATCTATTCCCAAAATGAAATCGTTCTCAATCATAGGCAATACTATCAAATCTGCGTAGACAATATTTCACTGTAACTTAAGTTCTATGTTTCGAATCATCCGATTGGTTACTATACTTTCTCCTGTACTGGTTTAATAAGCAATTTCTTAGAAAATCTTTCCGATACAAACAAATGAGTTGCACCAGAATCTAACAAAGCTATAGTAGACATGTTATCAACTAAAATTTTACCCGTCACCAAGGTGGTATCTACTGGAGCTTCTTCAGTAGTCATCACGTATGCCTTACTGGTAATAAGTTGTTGTTTCTGGGGACAATTTCTCGACATATGGCCTGGTTTACCACAGGTATAACATACATTTTGTCCCTGAAGACACTGCCATTTATGATTCTTCTTGCAAGTAGGACATGGCTGTGTATTCCCTGTATTTGGAACAGCAGAGATGGGTTGTGCAGAAATTGGTCCTTTCCCTTGCGATCCTTTTTGATTGTTGTTTTGCTTCTTGAATTTCCTTCGATTCTGCTGGAAAGCCTGCCTCTTTAATTTTCTTTCATCATCGATTGCTTTCCAATCTTGTTCTGCCCGTAGAGCTTTATTAACAGCTGCTCTATAATCTATAGGCTCTGCCAACCTTACATCGTGCTTAATCATGGGCTTCAACCCATTGATGAAATGGCGAAGCTTGGCATCTGCATTTGTCCCTATCAGTGGAACAAAATAGCATCCCCTCTCAAACTTGTGGATATAATCACGCATTGGCATTCCTTCCTGCTTCAGAGTTAAAACTTCACTCTGTAACTGTTCTCTAACATCAACAGTAAAGTATTGCTCAAAAGAAGACTCTCTTAAACTCTTTCCAGGTAAGAATTTCCAAGTCCACAGTTAACTTGACTCATCTGCATTTGTCCCTATCAGTGGAACAAAATAGCATCCCCTCTCAAACTTGTGGATATAATCACGCATTGGCATTCCTTCCTGCTTCAGAGTTAAAACTTCACTCTGTAACTGTTCTCTAACATCAACAGTAAAGTATTGCTCAAAAGAAGACTCTCTTAAACTCTTTCCAGGTAAGAATTTCCAAGTCCACAGTTAACTTGACTCTTTCCCACCACATCATAGCATCTCCCCTCAGCATATAAATTGCACACCGGGGTCTCTCAAGTTCTGTTAGATGCAGATAATCAAATATTACTTCCATGGATTTAATCCAGCTTTCTGCCACTAGAGGATCGGTAGTGCCAGAAAATTCTTGAGGTCTCTGCCTCCTGAACTTCTCTTGAGGATCTTCTCTACTAATAACTCTACTTGATGAATGGCCGTTCCCATTAGAGGTTTGATCAACTAGTCGTTCTAATAGTTGAGCCATACTGTTGAGGACAGGATTTAATCCTTCAGATTCATTGTCCCCTTCTGCAAAACTTCTCCTTCGTCTACCTCGTCCTGACATATCTATAAGGGTAGCCCAAATCCACCACAATTCTATTATGAGAGATTACTATATGCTAAAACATGAATTAAAACTCACAATTTAGAAGTGGATGGAGAGATCTGCCCAGACTGGAAGTGTGTTTATCTCAAGGACCATTGCTCTGATACCAACTGTAACGACCCGTACTTTTCTTAGAAGAATTTAGAAGTTTTGGGGTTCAATTGATGTTAGGATCGATGGACAGGAATTTAAAGCAATAAATTCAAAGCGAGCGCTGCTACTTGAAAAATTAAAACTTTTGCGCTTCTAACGGAGGTGAGGTGCAATACCAAGAGTTAGCAAGCGCTACTGTTAAACACATTTGAAATTTTGCGCTGCTATAATGAGGTGCAATACCTCTGGTTCTTGAACATTAAAAACAGAGCACCAGAGACAGATCTGGTATGAATTAAAATCATGCGGAAAATACCAGAACTGAATCCTAATATTTTAAAACAACTTTGCGCAAACAGATTTCTGTAAAACCAGCATGTGAAATATGTTTGCTATGTGCAAGTGTGATTTCATTTATGCGTGCTAAATTAAATGCAAGTGCTGAATGAATAACAGAATACAATACACAATTGATTTGTTTACGGAAGTTCGGACTTCAATGTCCTACGTCTCCCCTTCTTCCTCCTCGGAAGGTTCCACTAGAAGATTTGATCTATACATCGTGTATGTTAGAGTAGATGCCCAACTAGCCAACTTGTGGCGTGTGGGTTTATAGACTCTTGTATAAAACAATCTTTATATTATGATATTCGCATTTATTCATATGGCACTCTTTGCTTTCATTGTGTTGTATGATGATTAACAATTGCGTTGAGTAAAGACCTAGAATACACTAAAGTGTATGTTAGATGTGATAGTGGGTATGACGGCTATCATGAAACACATCTAATAGTCACTGTGTATTCTGAACATGTTCCTAGTCGATTGGGCCGTCAAAATGAGGATAAAGCCGCCCGAGCTTGAGACTAGTATCTGCGATGCGAAGTACCATGTTTCATTGGTAGGGAACATTGTGATGTTCTGAGCATGCAGATATATAGTGACCTGGTGATCTATCGAACTACCCTCGTTCGGACTTTCCAAGTGGTTACCATTTGTCGAGTGGATAAGTCCGAGGTCTTGGTTGTACTGATTAGTCCTCACAACTCGAAACGTCATTGAGACTCTACATGATAGGCGTCTTACTTTGACTCGTTTGCCGAATCACTTGGGGTCATAAGGCATCGGGATTGGGTGAGACCCCGATGCATGTAGGAGTCGATGCATCGTTGTCGAGGATTCACTCCTCGCAGACATGCGTGGATATCCTATGCTATCTGAGGGGATAATAGTGTATAAATCTCTGGTCAGAGTACTAGAAGTGTTTTAGGTAAATGTGTTTACCTAGTTATACTCGCGATGTCACTATTCGATCTCCAAGATGTATGCATAGCTATCGGATCTATAGCGACTCTCGATTTACCAATGGTCGTTGATCTGATCGGGATATATGGATTGAAAGGACCGTACTGTACGCTAACCATGACCAACTGGTTCTTGCAGGCACTATCAGTGATACCTAGGGGATCATGGGGCGATGTTGCTAGACGCTCTTACCATGATCCGTTGGGCAAGTCCAGAATTGTGATTCCGGAGCCACAATTGTTGTGGGCCCACGGCTAGCTGTATCCCTGAACCATTGAGGGTCACACAAGTACTGGATTCGAGATTTCCGCACGGATACCGAGCTCAATGTGTTGAGCACTCGAGGAGAATTTTGGGAGTGCGACTTCCTAAAATTCAACAGGGGTCAAATCGTAATTTCCCGCTCTTGAGGGGCAAAACTGTCATTTTGCACTGGGGTTCTGAAAAATGGTTTTTCAGATCATAGTATTCAGTTTTGGAAACTGAGTCGATCGGTCCGATCTGATCGGCGATCGGAGTTATGATGAAGTCACGGTGATGGGGATGAACTGAATGTTCATCCGTTGGACCCGGGCCCGTTGGTCCGGTCCAAGTCCATCATTAAGTCTACTTAATGTAGACTTAAGCTTCATAATAACACACCACACACTACATTAAACCCTAACCCTAGCTCCAAGTGGCCGCCCCCCTTCTCCTCTATCAAAAGCCGTCGCCTTGCGCCGCCGCCGCCTCTCTCGCCGGAATTTGTTCCGGCCAACTTGACGAGGAGAATCCGTCCGTGCCGATCTCGTCAGGCCTTCTAGTGCAGGCTAACGAAGGAGTCTCGCTTCCGGTCGTGGACCTGATTGACGTAGTCTACCGCCGCCTACCGTGAAGTGCCGGTTTCCTTGCGAAACTGGTCGGAGCCAGGCACGAGTTGCCAGAAAGGTAACCTCGAGAAACACCCTATGAATGGTCATAACATGATTTGTTTTGAATTGTATTGATCGTCTCCCGGCCCAAATTTTGTTCTTCCGCTGCCTCGTCGGGAGGCGTGATCCGGATCCGCCTCGGTTCCCCAATAGTGTACAGACCCAATCCCACAACCAGCAGCTGCGAGAACTCCTAGACTCTACCAGCCCTCGGCTGTTCACTCAATCACTTGTTTAACGCCTCTGTGAGAAAGGCTACAAACACAGAGTTTAACGTCATCGTGATTGGACGGGAACTGATTTGCATTTGGGTTTGATTCACTCGCTAATCAATTTCACAAAACTCTCAAAAATATGCGAGTGAATCTGTGTGTGTGAGATTTACAGTGTAAGCACAACTCTCATAGAAATTAAATCTCACACACTAGGGAAATACTCTACAAAATCTAATTTAGAACTCAGCAGTCGACACTCATAGTAAGCTCCTCTCTAATGGTGGTCGACTGCTTCGTACTTCTATTTTTCTTCCCTCTGTTTGTGCACTGTGCAACCAACATTTACTGCAACAGCACTGCCTCTTCAATGTCGTTCTTCTCGTATATAAACCTCTGTTTGAATTCAATCCGTTGGACACAAATTCTTCCCGTTTTAAATATGTTCTGTAGAGTACCGACAGGGAATTGTCCTTGTGTCCTTTCTTTTGCAGGCTTTTTGTTGTCTTCAACATTTGAATTAGACTCTGCAGTTGACATCCATCTTTCGTAAATCTTCATAGAATACGTCAACTGCTTCGCTATTGGTCGTGTCTTCAACTACTGCGTCTGGTTCAATTCTTCGCAACTTCTGATTAGTATATATCTACCAGCGTATGGTTCATTCTTCAACTTCTTTGCGTCTGGATTCTTGTCGACTGGATATGCAAAGCACTGTAGCTTGCGACTGGTTATACTGTAGCTTGCGACTGGATTAATCTTCTGCTGAAATCTTAATCGCAACAGCTGATTTCTTCTGTCTTTGCGCTACTGCTGAATCCATCGTTGCGTCTGGATCACTGTAGCTACCTGCTGGTTTTTCTTAGAAGAAGTACCTGCTGGTTTTATCATCGCAAAACCATCGACTGAATCTTAGCGCGAAGGCAAAACGCTGTCGTATCCATTTATCCAAACGACATCGTTTTGCAATCGCCAACTTCAAGTACCATCGACTGGTTCTACTGTAGCTCACTGCTGATAGTGATGACGTCACTGCTGACGTCATCATCGCTGATCCAGCTCTTGCGCTTCTTGTCAACTGCTGATTGTGATGACATCACTGCTGACATCATCATTGCTGATCACAGCTTCCTCCATTAGACATGCTAACGTCATCATCGCTGATTCCAGATCTTGTTAGCGCTCCAGCTGGTTCATCTTCTCCTTAATGTTCCAGCTGGTCCTTATCGTTCCAGCATGTTCAAGTTCTCTTTGTGATTAATACATCTGCTGATCTAATTTGACCTCCGCTTAATTACGAACAACTGACTCAACTTTGGACGTCTCAATTGCCAATCCAGCTGCCGTCTAAGTGATAAATCAAACCAGTTGAGAACTTTATCTTTTCTCCTCATGACTGGACAGTGTTCTTCGATAGCTAACATCTGTACACTAAGTAGAATTGTTAGAAACACAATAATAAGTTTTGTGTAATTCAAAATTCAATCTGGATCTGTTGACACAGATCCATCAATTGAAAGTCATAAAGATTTCGAACATCCAAAATAAAAGATCGCTACTACCTTATTGGATTGAAACGAGAATCAAATCCCATAATTAACAGGCGCGGAAATAGAAATATGGTAATTTAAACAAAATGGTTACATTTGTTCATAATGAAGTCAGGAAACAGATTTCTTACAAAATAACTAAACTAGAAATCTGTTGTGATTTAAACCAACTGCAAAGGTTCGGTACAATATTGTATAACACAAAAAGGACAACGTGTAATCTGGAACCAAAAGAAACGCTGAAATCGGATGTCCACGATAAACACTCCCTTCCTTTCTGCTCATTTCCCTCCAGCTCTTAACTGTTCATTACCTGCACTCAATGAAAACTAGTGAGCCAAAGGCCCAGCAGGTAAAGTCTGGAAATAATGAAAGCAAATCATACAATCATTCACTAGGTAATACATAATTGAGTCTGAAACTTTGAATACGCTTAAAAACAAACAAGCGTAAACATAACTGTGAAATCTGAAAGTAAATGAAAGCATAAAACATGAATCAATTTCTGAAAATATTTTCTTTAAACATTCGTTAGAGCTGTGACTAAAATCACACTTGTGCTCTTCATTCACTTTCTGAAATTATGACAACACTTTAAACATTTGGTCCATTTCGTTTGATCAAACTCCTGATATCAGTCTTAGCACTATGGCTCATTGTTGAAGGGGTATATAGATCCGTCGATCCATAATCCTGATGCTTCCTTGGTTTTTGAAGGGGTATACAGTTCGTCAACCGTAATCCTAATCCTTCCTGGGGACCCTTTTTGTTGTCACAACTTAAAACATTTCTTAAAACCTTCTGCTCTTTCTTTCTTTCGTAAAATCTGTTTCCTTTCCTTTATACGTTTACTGGTTTTCTCTTGTCTAATTATGTTCTGGAATACTTCAAGGTTTTCTGTAATGCTTGCGAAAATGAAAACTGAATAAAGACACTACTTGAACCTGTCAATTGAATCGAATAAATCTTTGAATGATTCGGGAATGAATGAGGAATCCGAATCTATTCTTTATGTCTCAATCGAAGAAGTAAAGAAGTAAAAGATGAAATCTGTTTTAAATGAACAGTAGAAATCTGAATCATATAGATGTATCTCAACGAAGAAGAAATAAAACAGATCTCTGTTGGTCAACCAGATGTCAACGCAACTTATACATGACGTCACCAGCTTTTACCCAACTAACGAATAATTCAGATGTCATACTATTAATGAATAAACCAGATGTCACCTAATGAGACTGTTCTCACCAGATGTCAACGGTCAACTCAGAAGTCAACAATTTATAAAGGAACCTGCTCTATACCAGATCTTAGATATAAAAGAGAGAAATCTGAACTAAAGGAACATGTGAAGTCTGAATGAACATAAGTATTTCAATCGAAGAAGAAACACTTCAGATCTCATGAACAACGATAGAAATCTGAACTTGACTTAACACGTAAACAGACCTCTACTCTTAGATATCTGTTCATCATAGAAATTCAGCGATGGTATAAGAACCAGACTTCAAACTTAACCATGTTAATGACGATGGTTTTCCTTTGTCTGAAGAATTCAAAAGATTTACGAAATTTCTGGAAAAGATCGAATAAGCTACTTGTGAGCTACTTCGAAGAATAACTCATTGGAAAACTCAAGAATTCAATGGACGAACATCATTAAACCATTTTCTAAAACATCTTTGGATCAAAATTACAGTAAACTTTTGTAAAACAGAGCATGAACTTTCTGGTTTTTCTTGAAGAACAGCCTTAGCTATCTTCATTTTCTTTAAAACATACATAACATATAAAACAGAATCGAATATATGCTTTGTATTGAGTGAGCAAGAAACAGAGTTTACTTGCCTTAAATCTTTAACACAACAACAGCAGCAAATCAAGCAAATCTCTACGCATCGCCTGTTTCTTTTAAAAACTTTGAAAGGATTTTGTTCGGCTTCTTCCAAGAGAGCACCGCTTCTAAATGATTTAATTTGAAGATAATGATGCATGAAGCAGCTTAACATCCTATTTATATGCTTTAAAATGTCTAATGAAGGAAGACACGTTTAATCTATATGCCCAAATTCCGCTAAAGCGTGCTCTGTTTTAAAATAAAGAGATGCACATTGATCCGAACATCTTTAATTAAAACAAAAGATTCACTTGTGTGAGGAATCATATTTCTAAATTAGTGATTAATCGAATTTTGGGATTAGAACATCTTTAATTAAAACAAAAGATTCACTTGTGTGAGGAATCATATTTCTAAATTAGTGATTAATCGAATTTTGGGATTAGATTAGTCACGGAAATTAAGAATTTCGAATTCTGGGATTTCGAATTTTTGGTGAAATCTGATTTGGGAAAATTCAGATCTCTAGTTGGAGTTGTCCATATTTTAGTTCGGGTGAAATCTGGTTGAGAAATGATGTTGAATTGATCGAATTTTAATAGAGATCTGGTCCCCTGTGTGTTAGTGTGTTTTGCCGCGAGAAGAAGGTAAAACGCTGCGTTGTGGTGAGATCTGGTTGGTCGAGAATGGCGCAGAAGTGAATGCGTTGTTCTTTCGTGATTCATATGTCAACGCTGGTCAACGTCACTGTAGCAGGTGATCGCTGGTCCGAGTGATCGCTGGTTCGTTAGCGCGTTCTTAGGAGAGATCTGGTTTCGTTGTTTGAGCGCGGTGTTGGTTCGCGTGAAGAGATCTGCTGACGTAAGCAGATTTCACGTGTTGGTCAACATGTAGAGTTGACGTCTGGTGTAGCGATTTTAGATGAGAGATCTATTTTTTTAAGCGCTAGCGTTGTATTTCGAAGAGAGATCTGTTTTGAGCAATACGGCGTCGTTCCAGTTAGTTGCTGCGTCGTCGTTTTGGATTTCCAGCACTTAGCGTGTTTTGTATTCCTAAGGAGTAGAGATCTGTTTTAGTGATAGCGCTGAGATATGTTGAGCGCTGAGATCTGTTGCGCGAGCGAGAGATCTGTTTGGTTGTGAGCGCTGGATTGCGAAATCTGTTTGGCGCTATTTTGCGTTGCAGAGATCTGTTTTTGTCGGTGTTTGATTTAGATAGTAGCCATTGAATTGAGGAATAAATAGAAGTGTCGAATTACACTTAGAATATTTCTCAACCCATCATTTCTTATCTTCTCTGTTGAAATCCTCGACTTTCTACTGTTCACCATAGCTTTCCATCGTCGATTCCCGTCGCTTCCAACCTCTGTTTTTGATAATCTTGGTGGCGTTGAACTCCCCTAGCTAAGCTCTTTCGATTGCTACCCATTAGAGATCCTGGATCAGTGTTGTAGGAGGAACGCGAAGTGTCTGTGTCTTCGTGCCGTGAGATCTGTGCTCCTCCTGCTAGTTTAAACTTCTGGGTAAGCCTTTCTCGTGGATTTGAGCTCGGTATTTGTAGTTATTACCTGCGTAGCTAGGCAGATCTTGTGTTGAGTCCTGGCCGTAGGTGTGTAAGAGTGAATGTTTAAACTTCTGGGTAAGCCTTTCTCGTGGATTTGAGCTCGGTATTTGTAGTTATTACCTGCGTAGCTAGGCAGATCTTGTGTTGAGTCCTGGCCGTAGGTGTGTAAGAGTGAATGTTTAGATTTGAGCTAAGATATGAGCTACCTTGCACAGATTTCAGTTCCAGGAAGCTTGCTGCCGTGATTTTCGAATCAGGTGAAAGCTGGTTACTTGGCCGTGTGTTTGCCGTGCCTTTTTGTGAAATCAGTGAGGTAGAGTTGTGGAAATTGAGGTACGAATTGAGCAGCCCTTAGCAGCTTTGAGCGTGAACATGACTATATTTCAGTGTTGTGAAATCCGTGGAATTGCTGTTATGTGTTTACGTGAATCAGTTGCCGAATTGCTGGAGTTATGCCTACTGTTTTCACGTATTATGCCTTGTATGCATTGAGAATTGATATTGAATGGCATTCATGCATACATCTTGAGCCTGAATTGACAGATTTGATTTGATGACCTGATGGGGTGCCACGTTGTGACTGGCCGACTGATGTGTCGTGCCCGAAAAGTCCAAAGCTATCATCGGAGTGGTGACTATCGGATTCGAGTGTCTACCACCGAGCTGCGATGGGCTGACGGGCCCCGATGATCATGGACCGATGATTTCCACCGGCTGATTGGTTGTGCGTGGTATAGAGGCTTGATTCGATTTGCCAGTTGATGGACTGGTCTAGCTATCCGATTCTTTGATAGCCCTCTGCATTCATAGCATTGATTTATGGCATGTTGCATGTTAGCTGTTTTGATAGCTCTTCGTACTGAGGCTTGAACTCGTATTTGTTTTCCTGCTTTTGTGTCTTGGGTCTGTGTTACCCATTTGCAGGATCTTCAGGTAGCCAGGCTGGACAGAGTAGTGGTACAGCTGGTCGATCCCCTTTCCCATGAGTCCCAGTTATGTTTACGATATGTACTGAACCGGGAATGCCCCGTGTTGCTGTGTATTGGGGATATGTATTTCGATTTAAATTGTAGTTGCTACCTGTTTGTATAAGTTGGAGTTAACTTATATTTTGATTATTGACATTTTGAATGTATGTTTTTACGTTCAGGCCCAAATGATTTCGAAAAATCTTTAAGCCCTGATTTTAGCTTCCGTGTTTATGCGTTTATTTAGTGTTAATTGTGAGTAATTAGCACGGGGCCTGACATTTTTGGTATCAGATCTTAAATTGGGATAAGCTCGATTTCTTTTGATCACACTCGAGTCTAGGCACAGAGTTTTGATTTGATTTTTGATTCACTCTGTGACTTATGTGATTATTATCTGCCTTGATGTTATATCTGTTGTTAGCCTTACCTCTAGACTTGTGTAGATGCCGCCGAGAAGAGGTAGATCTAGACGTTCCGCCGAGGGGTCTAGGGCTCCAGATAGTGATGAGGATGTTCATAGGGTGGATGATGTGACTCGACGGATTGGTGAGATGGAACTAGTTTTAGCTCGATTTCAGCGTACAAACCCTCCGACGTTTGCTGTTACTCAGGGTGGTGCCAAGGCTGAGGCTTGGCTAGTCCTGATGGAGGAGCTGTTTGATACCTTGGAGTACACTCCGGAAAAGAGACTGAAGTTGGCAGTGCTGGTGGAGAGGTACTTCTAGGATGCTTCGTGATAGTGGGGCGGTGATCACTTGGGAGAGCTTCTGTGAGGCGTTTCGTCAGGAGTATACCCCGGAGTCCTACTTCGCCAGCCGAGAGCGAGAGTTCGACAACCTAAAGCAGGGTAACATGCGAGTGGCCGAGTATGCGAGGTAGTTTTCTGCGCTTTTGGTGTACATGCCACATGTAGCGAACCAAGAGCGGACGAAGAGGAACAAATTCTTGAAGGGCTTGAGACCTGATCTTTACCGGATGGTGTTGTATGGGTCCCCGGTGACCTTTATGGAAGCTGTGAACAATGCGGTTGATATTGAGGAGAGTTTGATGGATCCCGAGGCTCCGGTGCAGCAGACGACTGGACGTGCTTCTCAGCCAGCACAGGCGGTGTCGCAGTCGTATCAGTCTTCTCAGGGGTCACAACAGTCGAGTCGCCAGCAGTTTCGACCTCGAGGGAAGCAATTCAAGAAGAAGGGCCATTCGAGTTCCTCTGGTTTCGTGAGTTCTGGTTCTGGCAACGGTTCAGGCAATGGTTCTGGCGGCGGATTTTGTGCACAGTGTGGAGGGAGACATGAGAATTCGCAGTGTCGTGGAGTTAGAGGACTTTGCCATCTTTGTGGTCAGCCGGGACATTTCGCTAGGGCGTGTCCTTCGATAGGAGGGCGGTCTTCTGGACAGTCGCAGCAGGGTTCCGCTGGTGGTTCTTCGTAGCGACGGTAGCCTTTCGCTCAGTCCCAGCGATCAGGACTTCAGCCTCGTGATCCATCTAGGTTTGGAGGACCTTCCCGACCTCAGTTTCAGATCCCCCAGGCTGGTGGTTCTTCGTAGCGACGGTAGCCTTTCGCTCAGTCCCAGCGATCAGGACTTCAGCCTCGTGATCCATCTAGGTTTGGAGGACCTTCCCGACCTCAGTTTCAGATCCCCCAGCAGGCTCAGGCGAATGCTTTGAACAGAGAGCAGGCTGAGGAGACGCCTGGCATGGTGATTGGAGGTACATGATTTATTTTTGATTATCCTGCGAGAGTTCTTTTTGACACTGGTGCATCACATTCTTTCATATCTGAGTTGTTTGTGTTTGAACATGGGTTGAGTTCATCCCCATTGTGTGATGTCGTGTCTGTGTCTACTCCTGCTGGTGTAAGTCTATGGTCCCGAGTGTTAGAGTAGATGTCCAACTAGCCAACTTGTGGCGTGTGGGTTTTATAGACTCTTGTACAAACAGTCTTTATATATGATATTCTCATTCTTTTATATGGCATTCTTTACTTTCATTATGTGTGTAATGATTTACAATTACGTTGAGTAAAGACCTAGAATGCACTAAAGCGTATGTTAGATGTGATAGTGGGTATGACGGCTATCATGAAACACATCTAATAGTCGCTGTGTATTCTGAACATGTTCCTAGTCGATTGGGCCGTCAAAAGAGGATAAGGCCGCCCGAGTTTGAGACTAGTATCTGCGATGCAAAGTACCATGTTTT
>KV004618.1:0-11159 GCA_001598015.1 Dorcoceras hygrometricum
ACTTCTTCAACTAATCAACTGCTGATCTCTTCACGAAGAACTCCAACTGATAAAATAGCACTTGTAGAAAACAGCAACTGATCGATCAATCCATTTTGTCTTTTTGTTATCACCAAAACTTAATAAATATTGTTCTAACAAGATACACCGTGGTTTAGAGGCTCGCCCGAGATGATTTGCCAGTTGTTACACTGGTCTTGATTTCCGATTCCTTGATAGCCTCATGCATTTCATAGCATTGATTTATAGCATGTTGCATGATTAGCTGTTTTGATGGCTGTCAGGCCCCGTGCTAATCTCACAAGATTAGAGCACAATTAAGCACATAATCACGGAAGCATAAAATCGGGCTTAAAAATTTTTCGAATAAAATGGGCCTGAACTCAAAAACATACCTTCAAAGTATTCATAATCAAAATACGAGTTAACTCAAACTTAAACACAACAGGTAACATCAATACTCAAATCAAGTATAGATCCCCAATACATAAAAACACGGGGCATCCCCTGGTTCAATACATATCATAATATAACTGGGACTCAAAGGAACGGGGATCGACCAGCTGGCGCTCCACTCTGTCCAGCTTGGTTACCTGAAGATCCTGCAAATGGGTAAAACAGACCCAAACAACACAAAAGCACGAAAACAAATACGAGGTCAAGCCTCAGTATGAAGAGTTATCAAACAGCTAATCATGCACATGCTATAAATCAATGCTATGAAATGCATGAGGGCTATCAAGGATCATATAGCTAGACCAGCATATCAACTGGCAAATCATCTCAGTCGAGCCTCTATACCACGCACGGTAAATAAACCGGGGGAAATCATCGGTCCATGATATTCCAGCCCGTCAGCCATCACAGCTCGGTGGTATTCCGAAACGACAAGTCAGTCGCTCACCACTCCGATGATAGCGTTGGACTTTTCAGGCACCACACATCAGTCGCCCTAGTCACAACGTGGCTCTCAATCAGGTCATCAATCAATCTGTCAGGATCAATATGTATGCATGAATGCCAATCAATAATCAATATCAATGCATACAATAATTCATACGTGAAAACATAACATAAAATCATATAAATCATCAGTCTGTTCCACGTAAATGCATCCATCAATGCAAGCAGATTTCACAACACGAAATATAGCCATGTCCAAGCTCAAAGCTGTAAAGGTCGCTCAATTCGTACCTCCAACTACTGATTCTACCTCTACAGATAATTACCAAGGAACGGCAGTTTCTTCCTGCACAATTCTACCCTTCGCTGGTCACGTCCAACCACAACGAAGTTCCTGGAAGCTGAAATCTGTACAAGGCATCTCATTCTTAGTTCATATCTAACTCAAATCTGAACCTCAACATACAAATTCCTACGGCCAAGAACTCAAATCCAGTTCTACTTGTAAACAAAGTACTACAGCCAATACTAAGATTAGAACGGTAAGAAAATGCTTACCCAGAAGCTGAAATTAGTGGAGAACTAACGGGTTCCACTACACGAAGAAAGCAGCAACTTCGCGATCCTCCCCAAGGTCTTTCTACAGCCTCAAATGGGTAACAATCAGTAGAGCAACTCACAAGTAATCCAGCGCCACCAAGTTCACTCAAAACAACGGCGGGAAGTGGCGGCAATCGACGTAGAAAAGTCACGGTGAACAGTAGCTAAAATGAGGGTTTGGATATGGAGATAAGAAATATCGGGTTCAGAATAATTTTAAGTGTCGATCAACACTTATCTATATATATATCTCAATCCAACTGCTGTTGTTCTCAAAATAACCAGACGTCGTGAACAGTAGGTATCTCATAACAGATACCAGTCGTTGCTTTCAACAGAAACCATATTTTCCTCTTAACAAAACCAGCAGCAACCACCAGGCGTTGCATTTGCAAAGTAGCATCAAAACGACACCGTTCCAACTAAACAAAACGACGCCGCAGCGTTCCACCAGCTGAAAACAGATTTCTCTTGCGAAGCAACCAAAAGCTGGTAATAGATTCCTTTCAAAAACCACCAGCGACTGGTTACGCGAAACAATTCAAAACGACGACGTAAAGGACACGTCATCATATCTGTCAACAGCTGTTTAACCAACCCAGTGACTGGTTAAACCACGCAACAGATCCCTCGCTACTGGTACCAGACGCAATACCCAAAACGCTGAGTTTCAACTTAATAAAACGACGTCGCCTCTCATCAGCGACTGGTTCCTCAAACAAACACAACAATCGATCCTCTGCTGGTGACCACGTGACAAATAGCAGTCAACACCCAAAAATGTTGACCAAAACGTGTCGCTTCCTCGCTTAATAAAACGACGTCGCCTCTCATCAGCGACTGGTTCCTCAAACAAACACAACAATCGATCCTCTGCTGGTGACCACGTGACAAATAGCAGTCAACACCCAAAAATGTTGACCAAAACGTGTCGCTTCCTCGATCATTCTCGCAATTGTGCGCCTGCTGCCAGTAGCAACCTCACCAAGAGCAACTACTGCCAGCAGATTTCTTCTTCAAGCGCAACTACTGATTTAAATTCCACCAGCTACGAGCTACAGTACCGTTGACTCGCGTTGACTCTTAAATTTCGCTGCAACTGGTTTCTAACACTTAGAAAAATTCGACAACCCAAAATCCCATGACTAATCCTACGAAATAGATTAATCATTATACGAATTTCTCAATCCTCACAATGGCTCTTCGTACTGAGGCTTGACCTCGTATTTCTTTTCCTGTTTTTGTGTTTTTTGGGTCTGTGTTACCCATTTGCAGGATCCTCAGGTAACCAAGCTGGACAGAGTCGAGGTTCAGCTGGTCGATCCCCATTTCATTGAGTCCCAGTTTATATGATGATATGTATCGAACCGGGGGATGCCTCGTGTTTCTATGTATTGGGGATCTGTTACGATTTGAGTATTGATTGTTACCTGTTGTGTATGAGTTTGAGTTAAATCATATTTTGAGTATTGATATTTTGAATGTATGTTTTGAGTTCAGGCCCTTTTTATTTCGAAAAATTTTTAAGCCCGATTTTTGCGCTTCCTTGATTTTCTGCTTAATTGTGCTATAATCTTTGTTTATTAGTACGGGGCCTGACATTTTTGGTATCAGAGCTTAAACTGGGATAAGCTCGATTTCTTTTGATCACACTCGAGTCTAGGAACATAGTTTTGATTTGATTTTTGATTGACTCTGTGATTTAAGTGATCTTTTATCTGTCTTTGATATATCTGCTGTGAGATCTTAACTCTAGATTTGTTTTAGATGCCGCCGAGGAGCGGTAGAGGTAGGACTACTAGACGTACCGCGGACGAGTCTAGGGCCTCGGATAGTGATGAAGGCAATCAGCAGGTTGAGAATGTTACGAGACAGATAGGCGAGAAGGAACTAGTCTTAGCTAGGTTCCAGCGGACGAACCCTCCGACTTTTGCTGCTGCCGAGGGTGGTGCGTTGGCCGAGAGTTGGCTAGTGCAGATGGAGGAGCTGTTTGATACCTTGGAGTACAATCATGAGAAGAGATTAAAGTTGGCGGTGTTGCAATTGAGGGATAATGGCAGCGCTGGTGGAGAGGTACTTCCCGTATCTTGCGTGAGAGTGGGGCTGTGATCACTTGGGAGAGCTTCTGTGCAGCATTCCGACAGGAGTATACCCCAGAGTTCTACTACAACAGCCACGAGCGAGAGTTCGACAATCTGAAGCAAGGGAACATGAGAGTAGCGGAGTATGCCCGATAGTTTTCTTCGCTTCTGATGTACGTGCCACACGTAGCCAACCAAGAGAGGACGAAGAGGAACAAGTTCATGAAGGGATTGAGGCCTGACCAGTTCCGGATGGTGTTGTCTGGTTCTCCTGCGACTTATGCTGATGCTATGAATAGAGTGGTAGACATTGAGGAGAGTTTTTTGGAGGCAGAGGCTCAGATTCAGCCGACGTCTGGACGTGATTTTAAGCCGATGCAGAGTGTGTCGTAATCGTTCCAATCTCCTCAAGGGTCACAGCAATCGAATCGCCAACAGTTTAGACCTCGAGGGAAGCAGTTCAAGAATAAGGCAAATTCGAGTTCCTCTGGTTCTGTGAGTTCTGGTAGTAGTGGTTCTGGCAGTATGTCTTGTAAACAGTGCTGGGGGAAGCATCCTACTTCACAGTGTCGTGGAGTTCAGAGGTCTTGCCGTAACTGCGGACAGCCTGGACACTTTGTTAGAGTGTGTCCTTTGTTGAGGGGAAAGCTTAGGTCCTTGCAGCAGGGATCGGCTTCTGGACGTGATTTTAAGCCGATGCAGAGTGTGTCGTAATCGTTCCAATCTCCTCAAGGGTCACAGCAATCGAATCGCCAACAGTTTAGACCTCGAGGGAAGCAGTTCAAGAATAAGGCAAATTCGAGTTCCTCTGGTTCTGTGAGTTCTGGTAGTAGTGGTTCTGGCAGTATGTCTTGTAAACAGTGCTGGGGGAAGCATCCTACTTCACAGTGTCGTGGAGTTCAGAGGTCTTGCCGTAACTGCGGACAGCCTGGACACTTTGTTAGAGTGTGTCCTTTGTTGAGGGGAAAGACTTAGGTTCCTTCGCAGCAGGGATCGGCTGGTGGTTCTTCTCAGAGACCGCAGTTTCTTGCCCCTACCCAGTGATCTGGATTCCAACCCCGTGAGCCTTCTAGGTTTGGAGCACCTTCGAGACCTCAGTTCCAGATTCCACAGCAGGCCCAGGCGAACGCTTTGACGAGAGACCAGGCTGAGGAGACGCCTGACATAGTGATCGCAGGTACATGCTCTATTTTTCGATTATCCTGCGAGAGTTTTATTTGACACTGGAGATCAGACTCTTTTATTTCCGAGTTGTTTGTTTGTGAGCATGGGTTGAGTTCTTCCCCATTGTGTGATGTTGTTTCCGTGTCTACCCCTGCTGGTGTGAGTCTGTGGTCCCGTGAAGTGGTGTTGGATTGTATGATTCGATTTGATGAACATGTTTTGGTGTCAAATCTGATTGTTTTGGGAATCAGAGATTTCGATTGTATCTTGGGGATGGACGTATTATCTAGCTATAAGGCTACTGTTGACTGTTTTCATGGTGTGGTGAGATTTCGCTCTGACTCGGGTGAGAGGGGGGAGTTCTACGGTGCTGATTCACTCTCGAAGATTCCTTTGGTGTCCTCCATGGAGATGTTTAGCCTGCTATCGCTGGATAATGCAGGATTCATTATTTATGCGCTTGACGTTTCCCAGGAGCCACGATTGGAGTTGAGCGACATTCCGATCGTCCGAGAGTTTCCCGACGTGTTTCCAGATGAGATTCCTGGATTTCCACCGAGGCATGAGATCGAATTTAGTAACGAGTTGGTGCTCGGTACCGCCCTGATTTCTAGAGCTTCGTATCGGTTGGCGCCAGCAGAGTTGAAAGAGCTGAAGGATCAGTTGAGAGATCTCTTGGAGAAAGGCTTCATCAGACTGAGTATGTCACCTTGGGGAGCTCTGATTCTTTTCGTGAAGAAGAAAGATGGGTCTATGAGGATGTGCGTGGATTTCCAACAGTTGAATAAAGCGACAGTGAAGAACAAGTATCCTTTGCCGAGGATTGATGACTTGTTCGATCAGTTGCAAGTATCGGTGGTGTACTCAAATATTGATTTGCGCTCTGATTATCACCAGTTGCGGATTAGAAACGCTGATCGAACGAGATATGGGCATTATGAGTTTCTTGTGATGCCGTTTGGGTTGACGAATGCCCCAGCTATTTTTATGGATTTGATGAATCGCGTCTTTAGCGAGTACATCGATCGGTTCGTGATTGTCTTCATAGATGACATCCTAGTGTAGTCGAGGAGCATGAGAGAGCATAAGGAGGATCTCAGAATTGTGTTTCAGAGATTGAGAGACTCGCAGTTGTACGCCAAGTTCAGCAAGTGCGAATTTTGGCTTGACCGAATTATCTTTTTGGGTCATGTGATTTCGGCGCAAGGGATTTGGGTGGATCCGTGTAAGGTCGAAGCAGTTCTTAACTGGGAGAGACCTAGGAATTCCGAGATCCGTAGCTTTTTGGGATTGGCTGGCTATTACAGGCATTTTATCGAGAAGTTCTCTTCGATAGCCAGGCATATGAATCAGTTGACTCAGAAGGATCGAAAGTTCGTTTGGACTGATGAGTGCGAGTATAGTTTTCAGACATTGAAGGAGAAGTTGACTACTGCTCCTGTTTCTGCTCTACCGTCTGGATCTGGAGGATTTGTTGTGTGCTCCGATGCTTCTCTCAAGGTTTGGGATGTGTTCAGATGCAGAACGTACGTGATTGCTTATGCGTCTCGACAGTTGAAGCCTCATGAGACGAGGTACCCTGTTCACGATCTGGAGCTGGCTGCGATAGTGTTTGCCTTGAAGATTTGGCGGCATTATCTGTAAGGTGAAGAATTTGTGGTGTACACCGACCACAAGAGCCTGAAATATATCTTCACGCAGTCTGACTTGAATATGAGGCAACGACGATGGATGGAATTGCTCAAAGACTTTAACTGTGAGATTCAGTATCAGTCTGGGCGGATGAACTCGGTGGCCGATGCCTTGAGTAGGAAGACCCAGCCTGTGATGCTTTCGTTTTTGGGTGTCTCAAAAGTCTATGAGCTGTTGAGTACTTCTGGTTGGTGATTCCAGCCGGTTGACCAGTACTTTTTGGTTTCTTTGATTCAGGTAGAACCGCAGATTGTGGGTGACATCAGGGAGGCGCAGAGGACTGATCCGTATATCCATGGGTTGAAGATTAAAGGCCGAAGCGGTCAGTCTGATGATTTTTCGGTTACTTCTGATGGATGTCTGAGATTTAGAGGTAGATTAGTGGTTCCAAACTTGATCGATGTTAGGACCGAAAAACAACTACTTAACAGTGCTGCTATTGAAAAATAACAATTTTGCGCTGCTATTATGAGGTGCAATACCTCGGGTTCTTGAACATTAAAATAGAGCACCGGAGACAGATCTGGTATGTGATAAAAACATGCGGAAAACACCAGAACTGAATCCTAATTTTAAAACTCAACATAAACAGATTTCTGTTTACAGAAATCTGTTCGACTACTGTGTGTGCAACTGAAGTATTATGCAATGCTAAATAAAATGCTTATGCCAAAGTAAATAACAGAATACAATACACAGTTATTTGTTTATGGAAGTTCGGACATCAATGTCCTACGTCTCCCCTTCTTCCTCCTCGGAAGGTTCCACTAGAAGATTTGATCTACACATCGTGTACAGACCCGATCCCGCAACCAGCAGCTGCAAGAACTCCTAGACTCCACCAGCCCTCGGCTGTCACACACTTGTTTTACGCCTATGCGAGAAAGGCTACAAACACAGAGTTTAAAGTCTTCGTGCTTGGACGGGATCTGATTTTTGTTTGTGATTCACTCGCTAATCAATTTCGCACATCTCTCAAAATATGCGAGTGAATCTGTGTGTGTGAGATTTACAGTGTATCGCTCAAATCTCAAAAGAATAAATCTCAAACATTGGGAAAATGCTCTTCAATAGCT
Source organism: Dorcoceras hygrometricum (assembly GCA_001598015.1). Classification (NCBI taxonomy): domain Eukaryota; kingdom Viridiplantae; phylum Streptophyta; class Magnoliopsida; order Lamiales; family Gesneriaceae; genus Dorcoceras; species Dorcoceras hygrometricum. The sequence continues at coordinate 7,517 of KV004618.1, forward strand.
AATTGAGACTCAGCAGTAGACACTCGTTATGCGCTCCTCTCTAATGGCGGTCTACAGCTTCGTCTCCAATTTTTCTTCCCTCTGTATTTTGTACTGTGTTAATTAATCTGTCAAAGTCCTCACCAAAATCATCGTCTTCAACAGTGATTATTGTATATATATTTGCTTCCCCCAAATATGGCCGTTAGATAAATTCCAATTCCTTTCTGCGCTTGTTACGGCTAATTCGTCGTCTTCCCAAATGTGTGCAATGCTCCTCTGTATATTGTACTATTTACCCAGAATATTATTGATACTGTTCCCTCAATAAATGGCATATGTACTATTCAATCTCCGCCTTTGATTTTCTCTGATATGAACGTTTGAATCGATCCATTGATTTGCACAACAGCTGATGACTTGAACAATTGAAAGAATACATCGGCTGATTACTTCATCGCCTAAAAATATGCATCAGCTGATCGCTTGAAATATTTCACTTCAAAAAGTATCGGCTGGTCCAAGATCACTGTAGCTACCTGCTGGCTTCCCTTAAGAGATGTACCTGCTGGTTATTACCATCGCAAAATCCATCGACTGAACCTTAGCGTGAAGGCAAAACGCTGTCGTATCCATTTATCCAAACGACATCGTTTAACTACCGCTAACATTAAGTTCCATCGGCTGGTTAAACAATCCACTGTAGCTCTCGACTGGTAATTACACTGAGACTGTCGACTGGTAATATAAACCGTCGACTGTTTTTAGCACTAGTTCAAACGCCGTCGTTTTAACTTATTCGAACGACATTGTTTTGCTATTGCTAACGTCAAGTACCATCGACTGGTTAATCGAACAACTGTAGCTATCTGCTGATTCCTAACCATCTGCTGATTTCCTGTGAATAAAAATCCTGCTGAAATCAACTATCGACTGATAATATCACCGACTGGTCCACTGTAGCTTGCGACTGAATCACTGTAGCTTGCAGCTGAATCACTGTAGCTTGCAGCTGATAAAATCTTTTCTTCTCACTACTGGATATACTGTAGCTTACTGCGAAAGCAACTCCACTTCGCCTTTGTTCTTCTCGTCTGTTAACAGCTTCTCCTTAGCACTACGTTTGATCCAACGGCTGATTGTGATGACATCACTACTGACATCATCATCGCTGATTCCAGATAGTTGTTTGCTGATATTCCTGACGTCATAGATTCTGGTCACAGCTCCCTTCAATAGAAATGCTGACGTCATCATTGATGATACCAGCTCTTCTTAACAATAGAAATTCTGACGTCATGGTTGCTGATTCTCGATTCCTTCAATAGCAACGCTGACGTCATCATTGCTGAATACTTCTACTGCTGAACCATCTTCTCCAGCTTCTCTTTACGCGACACAACTAACAGCAAGTACAGCTGTTCCACGTAAGCATATCTGTCCACGCTGGGCTCCACGTAAGCAAAGCTGTCCATTCATGACGCTACGTAAGCAAAGCTGTCCATATAAGCGAAGCTCAACTACTTTGTAGCGTTCCAACTGTTATCAGATTTCTCCTATTTTAACTTCATTCCAACAGCTTCTGAATGCTTCTTTTCACTATTGAATCTTCTTCATCAACCTTATTCAACAGACATCTTCAACAGAAAGCTTCTCTAACAGATTTCTCACTGATATCATCTGCACACTACGTAGAGTTGTTAGAAACACAATAATAAGTTTTGTGTAATTCAAAATTCAATCTGCATCTATTGACACAGATCCATCAATCTCTCCCTTTTTAATTTACACAAAACTTTAAATAACAAACGCATGATCTAACAATTCTCTCCCTTTTTGTGGGAATCAAAAAGGGGTCGAAAGTTGGTCTTCCCGAAATTTAAATCAAAGCTCTCCCTACACTGTCACAACAAAAACAGCGTGACAGCAGGAATTATAAATTTTTGAAATCAAAAAGCATTTTGGGAACAACCATATGCAACAATATGCTATGATTTGAAAAAGACGATTGAAACAAAACTGAAACTGATGCATAAACAGATAGCTAAAATTAGTAAAGACAAATACATCACTCTCCCTGTCTTTTATAATATAAGCTCAAATTATTTTAAAAAAAAAATGAAGCACCAGCTGAAATTCCGCATAACAGAAAGTTTGAAAAATTTTCAGAGCACTTTAAATATTGTTTCAAATAAGAACATTTGCTACTGAGTCACTCACATATGAAGAACCAGGAAGAAAATGTGACAGCTAAAGCTCAGATTTTCTTTCATTTCTCCTATTTCGTCCAATGTGCTGTCACCGAGCCTCGCTCCAGGTGAATTATAGCCCAACCGAAATAGGATCTTGGCATCCACACGGAACTCGCACATTCCGTGTCAGCTCGACAAAAGAAAATATTTCTATATATAAAACAAATCATTTTCATCTGGCCTTCATAATATAAGCTTCTCAAAAATATTTTAAAAACATAGCACATGCGTTTTAAAATAAATGCTCGTTCAAGAACAACCGCTCTGATACCACTTGTTAGGACCGAAAAACAACTACTTAACAGCGCTGCTATTGAAAAATAACAATTTTGAGCTGCTGTTATGAGGTGCAATACCTCGGGTTCTTGAACATTAAAACAGAGCACCGGAGACAGATCTGGTATGTGATAAAAACATGCAGAAAACACCAGAACTGAATCCTAATTTTAAAACTCAACACAAACAGATTTCTGTTTAGAAATCTGTTCGACTACTGTGTGCAACTGAAGTGTTATGCAATGCTAAATAAAATGCTTATGCGGAAGTAAATAACAGAATACAATATACAGCTTATTTGTTTATGGAAGTTCGGACATCAATGTCCTACGTCTCCCCTTCTTACTCCTCGGAAGGTTCCACTAGAAGATTTGATCTACACATCGTGTACAGACCCGATCCCGCAACCAGCAGCTGCGAGAACTCCTAGACTCCACCAGCCCTCGGCTGTCACTCACTTGTTTTACGCCTATGTGAGAAAGGCTACAAACATAGAGTTTAACGTCTTCGTGCTTGGACGGGATCTGATTTTTGTTTGTGATTCACTCGTTAATCAATTTCGCACATCTCTCAAAATATGCGAGTGAATCTGTGTGTGTGAGATTTTACAGGGTATCGCTCAACTCTCAAAAGAATAAATCTCACACACTCGGAAAATGCTCTTCAATAGCTAATTGAGACTCAGCAGGAGACACTCGTTATGCGCTCCTCTCTAATGGTGGTCTACTGCTTCGTCTCTAATTTTTCTTCTCTCTGTATTTTGCACTGTGTTAATTAATCTGTCAAAGTCCTCACCAAAATCATCGTCTTCAACAGTGCTTATTGTATATATATTTGCTTCCCCTGTTAGAGTAGATGCCCAACTAGCCAACTTGTGGCGTGTGGGTTTTATAGACTCTTGTACAAACAATCTTTATATATGATATTCGCATTCTTTTATATGGCATTCTTTACTTTCATTATGTGTGTAATGATTTACAATTGCGTTGAGTAAAGACCTAGAATGCACTAAAGCGTATGTTAGATGTGATAGTGGGTATGACGGCTATCATCAAACACATCTAATAGTCACTGTGTATTCTGAACATGTTCCTAGTCGATTGGGCCGTCAAAATGAGGATAAGGCCGCCCGAGTT
>KV004618.1:28851-42070 GCA_001598015.1 Dorcoceras hygrometricum
AGATCTATGTGACGCAGCCTGAGGGTTTCACATCTAAGGTTTCACATCTGTAGGAAGTGAGCATAAGGTATGCAAACTTCAGAGATCGATCTACGGTCTCAAACAAGCATCGAGGAGTTGGAACCTGAGATTCGATGAAACAATTAAGGAATTTGGTTTCATCAAGAATCCCGAGGAGCCATGTGTATATAAGAAGGTAGTTAAAAGCACTGTGACATTCCTTGTACTTTACGTTGATGACATTCTACTCATTGGGAATGATGTAGGAATGTTGCAGTCAACTAAAGTATAGTTGTCTAGTAGATTCTCGATGAAGGACATGGGTGAAGCATCCTATAATCTTGGAATACAGATCTATCGGGATAGATCGAAAAGGATGCTCGGACTCACCCAAGCTACCTACATTGATACCATACTAAGAGGTTCTCTATGGAAGAGTCCAAGAGAGGACACCTACCTATGTGCCACGGGGTCACTCTATCTAAGTCTATATGTCCAAAGACTGATGAGGAGATAGAGAGTATGGCACGTGTGCATTATGCATCGGCGATAGGTAGTATTATGTATGGCATGATCTCGACTAGACCGGATGTCGCATATGGTCTGAGTGTCACGAGCCGCTACCAGGCCAACCCCGACCAATTGCATTGGAAGGCTGTGAAGGATATTCTTAAGTACTTGCGAAGGACTAAGAATATGTTCATGGTCTATGGAGGTGGTGAACTGAAATTGGAAGGCTACACTGATTCTAGCTTCCAATGTGACGTGGATGATTCGAAGTCTACTTCTGGATTTGTATTCATGCTCAATGGTGGTGCTGTCTCTTGGAAGAGTTCCAATCAAGACATCATCGCGGATTCAACCACTGAGGCTGAGTACATTGCAGCATCAGCTGCTGCTAAGGAGGCGGTTTGGATAAGGAATTTTGTCCAAGATTTGGACGTCATTCCTGATGGAGTTGGTCCAGTCCCGGTGTACTGCGACAACAAGGGTGCCGTTGCGCAAGCAAAGGAGCCTAGGTCTCACCAAAGATCCAAACATATACTGAGGAAATACTACATAATCTGGGATATTGTGGCTAGAGGTGACATAGCAGTTGAGAGAGTCGCCTCTGCGGACAACGTTGCTGATCCACTTACGAAGCCCTTGTCAGGATCGTTGTTTGAAAAACATCGCGAAACAATGGGACTGCGCTTGATGAGTAGTTGGCTATAGGGCAAGTGGGAGATTGTTAGAGTAGATGTCAGGCCCCGTGCTAATTACTCACAATTAAAACTTAAATAAGCGCATAAACACGGAGGCTAAAATCAGGGCTTAAAAATTTTTCAAAATCATTTGGGCCTGAACGTAAAAACTTACATTCAAATTATCATACTCAAAATATAAGTTAACTCAAACTTATACAAACCAGGCAACAATAAATCTCAAATCTAAAATAAATCCCCAATATATAGAAACACGGGGCATCCCCCGGTTCAGTACATATCATAACTATAACCGGGACTCATGGGAACGGGGGTCGACCAGTTGTACCACTGCTTTGTCCAGCCTGGCTACCTGAAGATCCCGCAAATGGGTGACACAGACCCAAGACACAAAAGCAGGAAGACAAAATACGAGGTCAAGCCTCAGTACGAAGAGCTATCAAAACAGCTAAACATGCAACATGCTGTAATCAATGCTATGAATGCATGAGGCCTATCAAAGAGTAGGATAGCTAGACCAGTCTACCAACTGGCAATTCAAATCAAGCCTCTATACCACGCACAGCCAATCAGCCGGTGGAAATCATCGGTCCGTGATCATTGGGGCCCGTCTGTCAGGCCTCGTGCTCTAAACTGAGTAAAAACATACAACACATGCGGAAGCTTATCAAAAGTGGGTAAATTTTTCGCTTTTGACCTGACGAGTTAAAACATATAATTTAAAATAGCGCAATACTTAAAATAGAATCCCAGTTTAATAAACCAACAGACACAAGTATAGCATCAATACACAAACAAACATGTATCAGACTCCACAAATGGATACAACGACAAAGCACAGGGCATCCCCCTGGCTATCAATACTGATACATAAATATATGCTATACGCTACTGGGATACTCAACCACCTCCTGGGGCACCTCCAGCTGGGCCAGCACCACGACCAGCTGTACCTCAAAAGTTTGAACAGAGCACGGTAGAACTCACGACCAGCAACCAGCTCTCTCCCAAAAACTTCGAACACTAGCAACTCTAAGCTTCCAGCTTCAGCGTTAACTCCAGGTCTAAAATGGGTAGAAATCGAAAGGTCTAAACTAGGGGAGTTCAGCGCCACCAAACCCACTCAAATAATCAGCGGAGAACGGCAGAAATCTAAGGAAGATGTGCTCGAGTGAACAGTAACTTGACGAGGGTTTGAATACGAAGATAAGAAATATTAGGTTCTCAATAATTCTAAGTGTCAATCAACACCTCTATATATATATATCTCAATTCCCTCGTCTGCTGAATACCAATCCAGTCGACGTGAATCAGTAGAGATCTTCCAGCAGGTACCACCTTTCTCTTTCATTAAAACCAGCAGCAACAACCAGACGAGACATTCACGAGAAAACATCCCAAAACGACACCGTTCCAACTAACTCAAACGACGTCGTAGAGCTTCACCAGCTGGTAACATCTATCGCTTGCAAAACAACCAAAAGCTGGTAACAGATCTCTCCAAACAAGCACCAGTCGACTGGTTACGCGAAACACAACAAAACGACGACGCATCAACTAATCTAAACGATGCCGTAAAGGTTACGTCAGCAACGCTACCACCAGCTGGTCATCCAGTCGCAACATATTCCTCACAACAATTCTCTTGCGGCTCGTACCAGACGCAACACTCAAAACACAGCGTTTCAACTTAACGAAACGACTTCGCTCTACTTCTACGACTGGTTCTTCAACTCAACAGCTGGTCGCTCCTCTTCTCGCGCATCTGCTGATCCAGTAGTCAATACTCAAAATGTTGACGAACACATGTCGCTCTCTCGGTCACTCTCGAGCTAAAAGCCACGCCTGCCAGCAGCAACCTCTAAGATAAAAAAAAACTAATTGTAACGCATATCGATTGGTTCCAATTCCCACCAGCTTCAAGCCACAGTAACGTTGACTCGCGTTGACTTTCTAAATTGCTGCGACTGGCTACAATACTTAGAGAAATTCGATAATTCAAATCTTGTGACTAATCCTTCCAAAAATCTTATTAATCACTAATCCAACTTCTCAATCCTCACATTCTCCCCACCTTAAGAGATTTCGTCCTCGAAATCAAGGTAAACTCAGGGAAAAATTTATTCAAATCATCACAGAAGAGAAACGGCTGATTCACGACACAGTATACTAGACACCATTCCCAAAACATCCAGGCCATACCGAAAAGCACCGGATACAAAGCCGTAATTCATCTAATTAAATCCCAAGAATTCAAGATAACTTGGGAAATTAACAATTAACAACTACGAAAAACACAACCAGAAACCGAAATCTAAAACAACGATTCATTCAAACAGATGCGGCCATTCCCGCTGCATCTTCTCTTCCGGTTCCCAAGTTGCTTCTTCTCTGCCATGCTTGCTCCATTGGACCATCACCAACGGAACTACCTTGTTCCTCAGCTGCTTCTCCTTTATATCCAGAATCTGCACTGGATATTCAACATAGTTCAAGGCAGAATCCAGCTCAACTTCGTCGGTTCTCAAAACATGGGAAGGATCTGGCTCATATTTTCTCAACATTGACACATGAAAAACATCATGCATCGCTGCTAACTCCTCGGGCAGCCTCAATCTATAAGCTGTCCAATCCGCTCAACAATTTCAAAAGGACCAACGTATCTGGGAGCTAACTTGCCTTTAAATCTGAATCGCATGACGCTCTTGAAAGGAGAAATCTTGAGAAACACACGATCGCCTACATCAAACTCTAACGGTCGACGTCTTCTATTAGCATAGCTAGAGAAACGGTCTTGAGCAGCTTTCAATCTACTCCGAATCAAATCGATCTGATCCTTCATGTGCTGAACAAACTCTGGTGTAGAAAGCTGTCTCTCACCAACTTCTTCCCAACAAATCGGGGATCTGCACTTTCGACCATACAACGCCTCAAACGGAGCCATTCCGATAGTCACCTGGTAGCTGTTATTATACGAAAACTCAACCAAGGATAGCGAATCCTGCCAGCCACCGCTGAAATCCATCACAATTGCACGCAGCATATCCTCTAAAGTCTGGATAGTCCGCTCAGACTGTCTGTCTGTCTGTGGGTGATAGGTCGTACTCATAGCCAATCTCGAACCCATAGCTTCTTGCAAACTCCTCCAAAATTGTGAAGCGAACCTCGGATCTCTGTCAGACACTATCGAAACCAGAACTCCATGCAATCTAACCACATGGTCAATGTACAGTTTCACCATTTTCTTCATAGAGCACCTCACATCATAGGGAATGAAATGGGCGGACTTCGAAAGTCTATCAATCCCAACCCAAATAGCATCACATCCCCTGCTCGGTCGAGGTAAGTGAGTTACGAAATCCATGACGATGTGCTCCCAATTCCATTGGGGCACCTCCAAACTCTGTAGCAAACCACCAGGTCTCATTCTCTCGGCCTTGACCTATTGGCAATTCAAACATCTATCAACAAAACCAGAGATGTCGCTCTTCATACCTGCCCACCAATAGTGAGACTTCAAGGCATGATACATCTTCCTTTTGCCTGGATGCACACTGTACCGACTACAATGTGCTTCATTCATGATGGCCTCCTTCAAATCAATCAGGTTTGGGACAACTAATCTCCCTCGGAATCTCAAACAACCATCCGAAGAAACAGAGAAGTCATTAGACTGACCATTCTGGGCCTTAATCCTCAACTCATGGATGTAGGGATCAGTTCTCTGCGCCTCCCTGATGTCATGCAAAAGCTATGGCTCAACCTGAATCGTAGAAACCATGAAGTACTGATCGCTCGGCTGAAATCTCCAACCAGAAGTACTCAACTGCTCATAGACTTTAGAGACACTCAAAGAAGAAAGCATCGCAGGCTGGGTCTTCCTACTCAATGCGTCGGCAACTGAGTTCATTCGCCCAGGCTGGTACTGAATCTCACAGTTAAAGTCCTTGAGCAATTCCATCCATCGTCGTTGCCTCATGTTCAAATCAGACTGCTTGAAGATATATTTCAGGCTCTTGTGGTCGGTGTACACCACAAATTCTTCACCATAAAGATAATGCCGCCAAATCTTCAAGGCAAACACTATCGCAGCCAACTCCAAATCGTGAACAGGGTACCTCGTCTCGTGAGGCTTCAACTGTCGAGACGCATAGGCAATCACGTACCCATTCTGCATCAGAACACATCCTAAACCATTGAGAGAAGCATCAGAGCACACCACGAATCCTCCGGATCCAGACGGTAGAGCCAACACAGGACCAGCCAAACCCAAGAAACTACGGATCTCAGAAACGTTCCTAGGTCTCTCCCAGTTAAGAACTGCTTCGACCTTACTCGGATCTACTGAAATCCCTTGTGCCAATATCACATGACCCAAGAAGATAATTCTGTCCAGCCAAAATTCGCACTTGCTGAACTTAGCATAGAGTTGCGAGTCTCTCAGTCGTTGCAACACCAGTTCCAAATGCTCCTTATGCTCTCTCATGCTCCTCGAGTAAATCAGGATGTCGTCAATGAAGACGATCACGAACCGATCAATATACTCGCTGAAGACGCGATTCATCAAATCCATGAACACAGCTGGGGCATTTGTCAACCCAAACGGCTTGACAAGAAACTCGTAATGCCCATATCTAGTCCGAAAAGCTGTCTTCGCCACGTTAGCATCTCTAATCCGCAGCTGGTGATAACCAGAGCGTAAATCAATCTTTGAGTACACGACCGATCCCTGCAACTGGTCGAACAAGTCATCAATCCTCGGCAACGGATACTTGTTCTTCACTTTTGATTTATTCAACTGTCTGAAATCCACACACATTCTCATGGATCCATCCTTCTTTTTCACGAAAAGAATCGGAGCTCCCCAAGGCGACATGCTCGGCCTAATGAAACCCTTCTCCAAGAGATCTCTCAACTGATCTTTCAGCTCTCTCAACTCTGCTGGCGCCAACCGATATGGAGCCCTAGAAATCGGGTCGGTACCTGGCACCAACTCGATACTAAAGTCGATCTCACGCCTAGGAGGGAATCAAGGTATCTCATCTGGAAACACGTCGGGAAACTCTCGGACGACAGGAATATCATTCAACTCTAATCGCTGCTCTTGGGAACTATCAAGCGCGTAGATCATGAATCCAGCATTACCTAGCGATAGCAGGCTAAACATCTCCATGGCGGAAACCAGCGGAATCTTCGGACGCGAATCAGCACCATAGAAGTCCCACTTCTCACCCGAATCAGGATGAAATCTCACAACACCATGGAAGCAATCAACTGTAGCCTTATATCTAGCTAACACATCCATCCCCAAGATACAATCAAAATCTCTAATCCCCAAAACAATCAGATTGGAGACCAAAACATGCTCATCAAATCTAACCAATCAATCAATCACTACCTCTCGGGACCACAGGCTTACACCAGCAGGAGTAGACACAGACACAACATCACACAATGGGGATGAACTCAACCCATGCTCAAACACAAACAACTCAGATATGAAAGAATGTGATGCACCAGTGTAAAAAAGAACTCTCGCAGGATAATAAAAAATAAAGCATGTACCTCCAATCACCATGCCAGGCGTCTCCTCAGCCTGCTCTCTGTTCAAAGCATTCGCCTGAGCCTGCTGGGGAATCTGAAATTGAGGTCGGGAAGGTCCTCCAAACCTAGATGGCTCACGAGGCTGAAATCCTGATCGCTGGGGCTGAGCAAAAGGCTGTTGTCGCTGCGTAGAACCACTAGCGGAACCCTGCTGCGACTGGCCAGAAGACCGCCCTCCTATCGAAGGACACGCCCTTGGGAAATGTCCCGGCTGACCACAAAGATGGCACAATCATCGTACTCCACGACACTGCGAAGTCTCATGTCTCCCTCCGCACTGCCCACAAAATCCGCCGCCAGAACCACTGCCTGAACCACTTCCAGAACTAGAACTCACGGAACCAGAGGAACTCTAATGGCCCTTTTTCTTGAATTGCTTCCCCCTAGGTCGAAACTGCTGGCGACTAGACTGATGAGACCCCTGAGGAGACTGATACGACTGCGACACCGCCGGCGCTGGCTGAGGACCACGTCTAGTCGTCTGATGCACCGGAGCCTCGGGATCCATCAAGCTCTCCTCAATATCAACCGCATTGTTCACAGCTTCCATGAAAGTCGCCGAGGACCAAGACAACACCATCCGGTAAAGGTCAGGTCTCAAACCCTTCAAGAACTTGTTCCTCTTTGTTCGCTCTTGGTTCGCTACATGCGGCATGTACACCATAAGTGTCAGGCCCCGTGCTAATTACTAACAATTAACACAAAATAAGCGCATAAACACGGAAGCTTAAAATCAGGGCTTAAAAATTTTTCGAAATATAATGGGCCTGAACTTCAAATCATACATTCAAAATAGCGATAATTAAAATACGAGTTGACTAAAACTCCAACACAACATGTAACAACAGTATATAAATCAAGTACAAATCCCCAATACATGATAACACGGGGCATCCCCCGGTTCAATACATATCATATATAGACTGGGACTCAGGGACGCGAGGATCGACCAGCTGAACTTCCACTCGGTCCAGCTTGGTTACCTGAAGTTCCTGCAAATGGGCAACACAGACCCAAACAAACAAAAGCATGAAACAAGTACGAGGTCAAGCCTCAGTACGAAGAGCTATCAAAGCAGATAAACATGCGACATGCTATAAATCAATGCTATGAATGCATGAGGCTGTCAAAGGAAATCAGTCAGCTAGGCCAGTGCATCAACCGGCAAATCATAACAAGTCGCCTCTATACCACAGTCTATCAACCGGGAAATCATCGGTCCGTGATCATCGGGGCCCGTCAGCCCATCACAGCTCGGCGGTAGACACTCGTATCCGGTAGTCACCGCTCCGACGATAGCGTTGGACTTTTCGGGCATGACCAACAGTCGGCCAGTCACAACGTGGCACCCAATCAGGTTATCAAATCAAATCTATAAATCAGGCTCAAGATGTATGCATGAATGCCATTCAATATCCATGCTAGATGCATACAATTTAAAATACGTGAAGCAAAACATAAATCAATCAATTCCATCATCTAAATTCACGTAAGCCACATAACAGCAGTTCACAACATCGAAAAATAGACATGTTCACGCTCAAGCTGCTAAGGGCTGCTCAAATCCTACCTTTCTTCTTCAATTTACCTAACAGAACTCAAAAAGGCACGGACAACAACAATTCAAGCCTACTGCCCTTGAAGCTTCCACGGCAAAGCGCAACCCAAAAATCCTGGAAACGCATGGCGCAACTTACTGCTCAACTCAGCAGCTTCGCGTTCTCGTCCCAGCTCAAAACAGCCTCCAAGATTGGTATGAAAATAAAGGTCTTTTCAAGAGGTTTCCAACGCTACAAAGAACTCGAAAAACGGACAAGTCAAACACCGACAAAAACAGAGTCCTAAAACTCAAAATATCGCAAAACAGATCCCTCGCACAATAACAATGGCCACCAGATTCCTGCGCTTCAATAATTCTTGCGTAAAAGCCAAAACGACCGCGTTTAAGCACTACCAGATCCCAGCGCTCAACGCAACGCTCCAAGCCAAAACGACAGCGTTTAACTAGAACAGATCCCAGCGCCAAAACACGCGCAAAACGCAAGACAGATCTCAGCGCTAAAACACAAAACGACGTCGCAGGCTAAACAGATCTTAGCGCTAAAAGCAACAGATCTCAGCGCCTAAACTCAAACAGATCTCAGCGCTCCATACGTTGCTCTCGCGCGCAAGTCCAAAAAGACGGCGTATGAGCAAAAACATATTCCACTCCTGCGCAACATCAGATGTCAACGCTTCTCGTTGACCAGCTCGTGAAATCTGCTTACGTCAGCAGATCTCTCACACTGAACAGATCTCACGATCCAGCTCCCTCTAATTCAAACAGCTTTCACCAAAACGCAGCGTTTACTCTTCTTTTCGCGACAAAACACGCAACGCTAAGGGAAAAACAGATCTCAATCAAATTCACTCTAAATCTCAACATTTCTCGACCAGATTTCACCCGAAAAACACAAACTAAAATCTGGACAATCCCAACTAGAGATCTGAATATTTTTCAAATCAGATTTCACCAAAATTCGAAATTCCAGAAATCTAAATTCTTAATTCTCGTGACTAATCTAACTCAAAATCCGATTAATCACTAATTAGAAATCTGAATCCTCACATTCTCCCCACCTTAAGAGATTTCGTACTCGAAATCAAAGACAAACCAAGGCAGAAACAATCAAACATGCAAATCGGCACAAACAACTCATCAAATTCAAAGCAAAACCAGAAATTTACCTGGAAATTGTGCACGATCAGTGCTCAAACAGATGAGGCCATTCCTGTCTCATCTTTTCCTCAACTTCCCAGGTTGCTTCTTCTCGGCCATGCTTGCTCCATTGGACCATCACCAACGGAATTATCTTGTTCCTCAGCTGTTTCTCCTTCCTATCCAAGATCTGCACCGGATATTCGACATAACTCAAGGCAGAATACAGCTCAACTTCGTCAGTTCTTAAAGCATGGGACGGATCCAGCTCATATTTTCTCAACATTGACACATGAAACACGTCATGCATCACGGCTAACTCCTCGGGCAGCCTCAGTCTATAAGCCAATTGTCCAATCCGCTCGATAATCTCAAAGGGACCAACGAATCTGGGAGCCAATTTGCCTTTAAATCTGAATCTCATCACGCTCTTGAAAGGAGAAATCTTGAGAAACACACGATAGCCAACCTCAAACTCTAACGGTCGACGTCTTCTATTAGCATAGCTAGAGAAACGGTCTTGGGCAGCTTTCATTCTACTCCGAATCAAATCGATCTGATCCTTCATGTGCTGAACAAACTCCGGTGTAGAAAGCTGTCTCTCGCCAACTTCTTCTCAACAAATCGGGGATCTGCACTTTCGACCATACAACGCCTCAAACGGAGCCATTCCAATAGTCACCTGGTAGCTGTTATTATACGAAAACTCGACTAAGGATAACGAATCCTGCCAGCCACCATTGAAATCCATCACCACTGCTCGCAACATATCCTCTAAAGTCTGGATAGTCCGCTCAGACTGTCCGTCTGTCTGTGGGTGATAGGCTGTGCTCATCGCCAATCTCGAACCCATTGCTTCTTGCAGACTCTTCCAAAAGCGAGAAGCGAACCTCGGATCTCTGTCAGACACTATTGAAATCGGAACTCCATGCAATCTAACCACATGGTCGATGTACAATTTCGCCATCTTCTTCATCGAACACCTCACATCATAGGGAATGAAATGGGCTGACTTCGAAAGTCTATCAATCACAACCCAAATCGCATCGCATCCCCTACTCGATCGAGGTAGATGAGTCACAAAATCCATGGCGATGTGCTCCCAATTCCATTGGGGCACCTCCAAGCTCTGCAACAATCCACCAGGTCTCATTCTCTCGGCCTTAACCTATTGGCAATTCAAACATCTAGCAACAAAAGACGAAATGTCGCTCTTCATACCTGCCCACCAGTAGTGAGACTTCAAGGCATGGTACATCTTTCGCTCGCCTGGATGCACACTGTACCGACTACAATGTGCTTCATTCATGAGGGTCTCTTTCAAATCAATCAGGTTCGGAACTACTAATCTCCCTCTGAACCTCAAACATCCATCACAAGCAACAGAAAAATCATCAGACTGACCTGACTGCGCCTTAATCCTCAACTCATGGATATAGGGGTCAGTCCTCTGCGCCTCCCTGATGTTCGTCACAATCTGCGGTTCCACCTGAAGAGAAGAAACAAAGAAATACTGATCACCCGGCTGGAATCGCCAACCAGACGTACTCAACTCCTCATGAACTTTCGAAATACTCAAGGACGCTAACATATCAGGCTGGGTCTTTCGACTTAGAGCGTCTGCTACCAAGTTCACTCGCCCAGGCTGATACTGAATCTCACAGTCAAAGTCCTTAAGCAATCCATCCAGCGTCGCTGCCTCATGTTCAAATCTGACTGCGTGAAAATATATTTCAGGCTCTTGTGGTCGGTGTACACCACAAATTCTTCACCATAGAGATAATGCCGCCAAATCTTCAAGGCAAAAACTATCGCAGCCAACTCCAAATCATGAACCGGGTACCTCGTCTCGTGAGGCTTCAGCTGTCGAGACGCATACGCGATCACGTACCCGTTCTGCATCAAAACACACCCTAAACCATTCAGAGAAGCATCGGAGCACACCACGAAACCTCCAGATCCAGACGGTATGGCCAACACAGGAGCAGTAGTCAACTTCTCCTTCAGCGTCTGAAAACTGTACTCGCACTCATCAGTCCATACAAATCTCTTATCTTTCTGAGTCAACTGCGTCATAGGCCTGGCTATCGAAGAAAACTTCTCGATGAAACGCCTATAGTAGCCGGCCAACCCCAAGAAACTACGGATCTCTAAAACGTTTCGAGGTCTCTCCCAGTTAAGCACTGCTTTGACCTTGCTCGGATCTACAGAAATCCCTTGTGCTGAAATCACATGACCCAAGAAGATAATCCTATCAAGCCAAAATTCACACTTGCTGAACTTGGCATAGAGCTGCGAGTCTCTCAATCTCTGCAATACTATACTCAGGTGCTCCTTGTGCTCTCTCTTGCTCCTCGAGTACACCAAGACGTCATCTATGAAGACGATTAAGAACCGATCGATATACTCGCTGAAGACGCGATTCATCAAATCCATAAAGACAGCGGGGGAATTCATTAGTCCAAACGGCATGACAAGAAACTCAAAATGCCCATATCGAGTCCGGAAGGCTGTCTTTGCCACATCAGCGTCTCTAATTCGCAACTGGTGATAACCAGAGCGCAAGTCAATCTTTGAGTAAACCACCGATCCCTGCAACTGATCGAACAAGACATCAATCCTCGGCAGAGGATACTTGTTCTTCACTGTGGCCTTATTCAACTGTCTGAAGTACACACACATCCTCATAGTGCCATCTTTCTTTTTCACAAATAGAATCGGAGCTCTCCAATGCGACATGCTCGGTCTGATGAAGCCTTTCTCCAAGAGATCACTCAACTGCTCCTTCAGCTCTTTCAACTCTGCAGGCGCCAACCGGTAAGGAGCTCTAGAAATCGGGGCGGTACCGGGCACCAACTCAATACTGAAGTCGATCTCGCGTCGAGGAGGGAATCCAGGAATCTCATCTGGAAACACGTCGGGAAACTCTCGAACGACGGGGATGTCGCGCAACTCTAATCGCTGCTGCTGGGAACTATCAAGTGCGTAGATCATGAATCCTGCATTACCTAGCGATAGCAGGCTAAACATCTCCATAGCAGACACTAGGGGAATCTTCGACCTCGAATCTGTGTCGTAGAAATCCCACCTCTCACCCGTATCAGGGCGAAATCTCACCACACCATGGAAGCAATCAACGGTAGCCTTATAGCTAGATAATACGTCCATTCCCAAAATGCAGTCGAAATCTCTAATCCCCAACACAATCAAATTGGACACCAAAAAATGCTCATCAAACCTAATCAGGCAATCTACCACTACCTCTCGGGACCACAGATCCACACCAGCAGGAGTAGACACAGAAACAACATCACACAGTGGGGAAGAACTCAACCCACGCTCAAACACAAACACCTCAGATATAAAAGAGTGTGATGCACCAGTGTCAAACAAGACTCTCGCAGGATAATCATAAATAGAGCATGTACCTCTAATCACCATGACCGGAGTCTCCTCAGCCTGATCCATCGTCAAGGCGTTCGCCTGCGCCTGCTGGGGAATTTGAAACGGGGGTCGGGAAGGTCCTCCAAAACGTGACGGCTCACGAGGCTGAAAACCAGATCGCTGGAACTACACAAAAGGCTACTGTCGCTGAGAAGAACCACTAGCGGAACCCTGCTGCGACTGACCAGTAGACCACCCTCCAATCGAAGGATACGCTCTAGCGAAATGTCCCGGCTGACCACATAGATGGCAAAGTCCTCGGACTCCT
>KV004618.1:60234-73045 GCA_001598015.1 Dorcoceras hygrometricum
ATTGGAGTATCTACCGCCGCCTACCGACAAGAGCCAGATTTTCCCTGTGAAATCTGGTTGGAGCCAGGCGCCTAGACGCCAGCAAGGTAACAAATCTACGAACACCCTATGTATGTTTGTAGATTTATATTGATGTATTGAACGCTTTCCGGGGCTATTTTTTATTTCCGCTGCGCCCCCGGGAAGTAGGATCCGGATCCGCCACCGTACGCCAACAATAATAAGTTTTGTGTAATTCAAAATTCAATCTGGATCTGTTGACACAGATCCATCAATCTCTCCCTTTTTGATTTACACAAAACTTTAAATAACAAATGCATGATCTAACAATTCTCTCCCTTTTTGTGGGAATCAAAAAGGGGTCTAAAGTTGGTCTTCCCGAAATTTAAATCAAAGCTCTCCCTACACTGTCACATCAAAAACAACGTGACAGCAGGAATTTTAAATTTTGGAAATCGAAAAGCATTTTGGGAACAACCATATGCAACAATATGCTATGATTTGAAAAAGACGATTGAAACAAAACTGAAACTGATGTATAAACAGATAGCTCAAATTAGTAAAGACAAAGACATCACTCTCCCTGTCTTTTATAATATAAGCTCAAATTATTTTAAAAAAAAATGAAGCACCAGCTGAAATTCCGCATAACAGAAAGTTTGAAAAATTTTCAGAGCACTTTAAATATTGTTTAAAATAAGAACATGTGCTACTGAGTCACTCACATATGAAGAACCAGAAAGAAAATGTGACAGCTAAAGCTCAGATTTTCTTTCATTTCTCCTATTTCGTCCAATGTGCTGTCACAGAGCATCGCTCCAGGTGAACTTATAGCCCAACCGAAATAGGATCTTGGCATCCACACGGAACTCGCACATTCCGTGTCAGCTCGACAAAAGAAAACAGTTCTACATATAAAACAAATCATTTTCATCTGGCCTTCATAATATAAGCTTCTCAAAAACATTTTAAAAACATAGCACATGCGTTTTAAAATAAATGCTCGTTCAAGAACAACCCGCTCTAATACCACTTGTTAGAACCGAAAAACAACTACTTAACAGCACTGCTATTGAAAATTAACAATTTGCGCTCCTATTATGAGGTGCAATACCTCGGGTTCTTGAACATTAAAACAGAGCACCGGAGACAGATCTGGTATGTAATAAAAACATGCGGAAAACACCAGAACTGAATCCTAATTTTAAAACTCAACACAAACAGATTTCTGTTTACAGAAATCTGTTCGACTACTGTGTGTGCAACTGAAGTGTTATGCAATGCTAAATAAAATGCTTATGCGGAAGTAAATTCAGAATACAATACACAGCTTATTTGTTTATGGATGTTCGGACATCAATGTCCTACGTCTCCCCTTCTTCCTCCTCGGAAGGTTCCACTAGAAGATTTGATCTACACATCGTGTACAGACCCGATCCCGCAACCAGCAGCTGCGAGAACTCCTAGACTCCACCAGCCCTCGGCTGTCACTCACTTGTTTTACGCCTATGTGATAAAGGCTATAAACACAGAGTTTAACGTCTTCGTGCTTGGACGGGATCTGATTTTTGTTTGTGATTCACTCGCTGATCAATTTCGCACATCTCTCAAAATATGCGAGTGAATATGTGTGTGTGAGATTTTACAGGGTATCGCTCAACTCACAAAAGAATAAATCTCACACACTGGGAAAATGCTCTTCAATAGCTAATTGAGACTCAGCAGCAGACACTCGTTATGCGCTCCTCTCTAATGGCGGTCTACTGCTTCGTCTCCAATTTTTATTCCCTCTGTATTTTGAACTGTGTTAATTAATCTGTCAAAGTCCTCACCAAAATCATCGTCTTCAACAGTGCTTATTGTATATATATTTGCTTCCCCCAAATATGGCCGTTAGATAAATTCCAATTCCTTTCTGTGCTTGTTACGGCTAATTCGTCGTCTTCCCAAATGTGTGCAATGCTCCTCCGTATATTGTACTATTTACCCAGAATAGTACTGATACCGTTCCCTCAATAAATGTCATATGTACGATTCAATCTCCGCCTTTGATTTTCTCTGATATGAACGTTTGAATCGATCCATTGATTTGCACAACAGCTGATGACTTGAACAATTGAAAGAATACATCGGCTGATTACTTCATCGCCTAAAAATATTCATCAGCTGATCGCTTGAAATATTTCACTTCAAAAAGTATCGGCTGGTCCAAGATCACTGTAGCTACCTGCTGGTTTCCCTTAAGAGATACACCTGCTGGTTATTACCATCGCAAAATCCATCGACTGAACCTTAGCGCGAAGGCAAAACGCTGTCGTATCCATTTATCCAAACGACATCGTTTAACTACCGCTAACATTAAGTTCCATCGGCTGGTTAAACAATCCACTGTAGCTCTCGACTGGTAATTACACTGAGACTGTTGACTGGTAATATAAACCGTCGACTGCTTTTTAGCGCTAGTTCAAACGTCGTCGTTTTAACTTATTCGAACGACATCGTTTTGCTATTGCTAACGTCAAGTACCATCGACTGGTTAATCAAACAACTGTAGCTATCTGCTGATTCCTAACCATCTGCTGATTTTTTGTGAATAAACATCCTGCTGAAATCAACTATCGACTGATAATATCACCGACTGGTCCACTGTAGCTTGCGACTGAATCACTGTAGCTTGCAGCTGAATCACTGTAGCTTGCAGCTGATAAGATATTTTCTTCTCACTACTGGATATACTGTAGCTTACGACTGGATGTACTGTAGCTTACTGCTGAAAGCAACTCCACTTCGCCTTTGTTCTTCTCGTCTGTTAACAGCTTCTCCTTAGCACTACGTTTGATCCAACAGCTGATTGTGATGACATCACTGCTGACGTCATCATAGCTGATTCCAGATAGTTGTCTGCTGATATTCCTGACGTCATAGATTCTGGTCATAGCTCCCTTCAATAGAAATGCTGACGTCATCATTGATGATACCAGCTCTTCTTAACAATAGAAATGCTGACGTCATGGTTGCTGATTCTCGATTCCTTCAATAGCAACGCTGATGTCATCACTGCTGAATACTTCTACTGCTAAATCCATCTTCTCCAGCTTCTCTTTACGCGACACAACTAACAGCAAGTACAGCTGTTCCACGTAAGCATATCTGTCCACGCTGGGCTCCACGTAAGCAAAGATGTCCATTCATGACGCTACGTAAGCAAAGCTGTCCATATAAGCGAAGCTCAACTACTTTGTAGCGTTCCAACTGTTATCAGATTTCTCCTCTTTTAACTTCATTCCAACAGCTTCTGAATGCTTCTTTTCACTATTGAATCTTCTTCATCAAACTTCTTCAACAGACATCTTCAACAGAAAGCTTCTCTAACAGATTTCTCACTGATATCATCTGCACACTACGAAGAGTTGTTAGAAACACAATAATAATAATTTTTGTGTAATTCAAAATTCAATCTGGATCTGTTGACACAAATCCATCAATCTCTCCCTTTTTGAAACTTCTTCAACAGACATCTTCAACAGAAAGCTTCTCTAACAGATTTCTCACTGATATCATCTGCACACTACGAAGAGTTGTTAGAAACACAATAATAATAATTTTTGTGTAATTCAAAATTCAATCTGGATCTGTTGACACAAATCCATCAATCTCTCCCTTTTTGATTTACACAAAACTTTAAATAACAAATGCATGATCTAACAATTCTCTACCTTTTTGTGGGAATTAAAAATGGGTCGAAAGTTGGTCTTCCCGAAATTTAAATCAAAGCTCTCCCTACACTGTCACAACAAAAACAGCGTGACAGCAGGAATTTTAAATTTTGGAAATCGAAAAGCATTTTGGGAACAACCATATGCAACAATATTCTATGATTTGAAAAAGACGATTGAAACAAAACTGAAACTGATGTATAAACAGATAGCTCAAATTAGTAAAGACAAAGACATCACTCTCCCTGTCTTTTATAATATAAGCTCAAATTATTTAAAAAAAAAATGAAGCACCAGCCGAAATTCCGCATAACAGAAAGTTTGAAAAATTTTCAGAGCACTAATATTGTTTCAAATAAGAACATGTGCTACTGAGTCACTCACATATGAAGAACCAGGAAGAAAATGTGACAGCTAAAGCTCAGATTTTCTTTCATTTCTCCTATTTCGTCCAATGTGCTGTCACCGAGCCTCGCTCCAGGTGAACTTATAGCCCAACCGAAATAGGATCTTGGCATCCACACGGAACTCGCACATTCCGTGTCAGCTCGACAAAAGAAACTAGTTCTATATATAAAACAAATCATTTTCATCTGGCCTTCATAATATAAACTTCTCAAAAACATTTTAAAAACATAGCACATGCGTTTTAAAATAAATTCTCGTTCAAGAACAACCCGCTCTGATACCACTTGTTAGAACCGAAAAACAACTACTTAACAGCGCTGCTATTGAAAAATAACAATTTTACGCTGATATTATGAGGTGCAATACCTCGGGTTCTTGAACATTAAAACAGAGCACCGGAGACAGATCTGGTATGTGATAAAAACATGCGGAAAACACCAGAACTGAATCCTAATTTTAAAACTCAACACAAACAGATTTCTGTTTACAGAAATCTGTTTGACTACTGTGTGTGAAACTGAAGTGTTATGCAATGCTAAATAAAATTCTTATGCGGAAGTAAATAACAGAATACAATACACAGCTTATTTGTTTATGGAAGTTCGAACATCAATGTCCTACGTCTCCCCATCTTCCTCCTCGGAAGGTTCCACAAGAAGATTTGATCTACACATCGTGTACAGACCCGATCCCGCAACCAGCAGCTGCGAGAACTCCTAGACTCCACCAGCCCTCGGCTGTCACTCACTTGTTTTACGCCTATGTGATAAAGGCTATAAACACAGAGTTTAACGTCTTCGTGCTTGGACGGGATCTGATTTTTGTTTGTGATTCACTCGCTAATCAATTTCGCACATCTCTCAAAATATGCGAGTGAATATGTGTGTGTGAGATTTTACAGGGTATCGCTCAACTCTCAAAAGAATAAATCTCACACACTGGGAAAATTCTCTTCAATAGCTAATTGAGACTCAGCAGCAGACACTCGTTATGCGCTCCTCTCTAATGGCGGTCTACTGCTTCGTCTCCAATTTTTCTTCCCTCTGTATTTTGAACTGTGTTAATTAATCTGTCAAAGTCCTCACCAAAATCATCGTCTTCAACAGTGCTTATTGTATATATATTTGCTTCCCCCAAATATGGCCGTTAGATAAATTCCAATTCCTTTCTGCGCTTGTTACGGCTAATTCGTCGTCTTCCCAAATGTGTGCAATGCTCCTCTGTATATTGTACTATTTACCCAGAATAGTACTGATACCGTTCCCTCAATAAATGTCATACGTACGAGTCAATCTCTGCCTTTGATTTTCTCTGATATGAACGTTTGAATCGTTCCATTGATTTGCACAACAGCTGATGACTTGAACAATTGAAAGAATACATCGGCTGATTACTTCATCGCCTAAAAATATGCAATAGCTGATCGCTTGAAATATTTCACTTCAAAAAGTATCGACTGGTCCAAGATCACTGTAGCTACCTGCTGGTTTCCCTTAAGAGATACACCTGCTGGTTATTACCATCGCAAAATCCATCTACTGAACCTTAGCGCGAAGGCAAAACACTGTCGTATCCATTTATCCAAACGACATCGTTTAACTACCGCTAACATTAAGTTCCATCGGCTGGTTAAACAATCCACTGTAGCTCTCGACTGGTAATTACACTGAGACTGTTGACTGGTAATATAAACCGTCGACTGATTTTTAGCGCTAGTTCAAACGTCGTCGTTTTAACTTATTCGAACGACATCGTTTTGCTATTTCTAACATCAAGTACCATCGACTGGTTAATCGAACAACTGTAGCTATCTGCTGATTCCTAACCATCTGCTGATTTTCTGTGAATAAACATCCTGCTGAAATCAACTATCGACTGATAACCGACTGGTCCACTGTAGCTTGCGACTGAATCACTGTAGCTTGCAGCTGAATCACTATAGCTTGCAGCTGATAAGATCTTTTCTTCGCACTACTGGATATAATGTAGCTTACGACTGGATGTACTGTAGCTTACTGCTGAAAGCAACTCCACTTCGCCTTTGTTCTTCTCGTCTGTTAACAGCTTCTCCTTAGCACTACGTTTGATCCAATGGCTGATTGTGATAACATCACTGCTGACATCATCATAGCTAATTCCAGATAGTTGTCTACTGATATTCTTGACGTCATAGATTCTGGTCACAGCTCCCTTCAATAGAAATGCTGACGTCATCATTGATGATACCAGCTCTTCTTAACAATAGAAATGCTGACGTCATGGTTGCTGATTCTCGATTCCTTCAATAGAAACGCTGACGTCATCATTGCTGAATACTTCTACTGCTGAATCCATCTTCTCCAGCTTCTCTTTGCACGACACAACTAACAGCAAGTACAGCTGTTCCACGTAAGCATATCTGTCCACGCTGGGCTCCACGTAAGCAAAGCTGTCCATTCATGACGCTACGTAAGCAAAGCTGTCCATATAAGCGAATCTCAACTACTTTGTAGTGTTCCAACTGTTATCAGATTTCTCCTCTTTTAACTTCATTCCAACAGCTTCTGAATGCTTCTTTTCACTATTGAATCTTCTTCATCAACCTTCTTCAACAGACATCTTCAACAGAAAGCTTCTCTAACAGATTTCTCACTGATATCATCTGCACACTACGTAGAGTTGTTAGAAACACAATAATAAGTTTTGTGTAATTCAAAATACAATCTGGATCTGTTGACACAGATCCATCAATCGATTTGAAGGAGACCATTCTGAATGAAGCACATTGTAGCCGATACAGTGTGCATCCGGGCGAGAGAAAGATGTACCATGCCTTGAGATCTCACTACTGGTGGGAAAGCATGAAGAGCGACATCTCTGGTTTTGTTGCTAGATGTCTGAATTTCCAGCAGGTCAAGGCTGAGAGAATGAGACCTGGTGGTTTTCTACAGAGTTTGGAGGTGCCCCAATGGAATTGGGTGCACATCTCCATGGATTTTGTGACTCATCTACCTCGATCGAGTAGGGGATGTGATGCAATTTGGGTGGTGATTGATCGACTCTCGAAGTCAGCCCATTTCATTCCCTATGATGTGAGGTGTTCGATGAAGAAAATGGCAAAACTGTACATCGACCATGTGGTTAGATTTCATGGAGTTCCTGTCTCGATAGTGTCTGATAGAGATCCAAGGTTCACTTCTCGTTTTTGGAAGAGTCTGCAAGCAGCGATGGGTTCGAGATTGGCTATGAGTACAGCCTATCACCCACAGATGGATGGTCAGTCTGAACGGACCATTCAGACTTCAGAAGATATGCTGCGTGCAGTTGTGATGGATTTCAGTGGTGCCTAGCAGGATTCGCTATCCTTGGTTGAGTTTTCATATAATAACAGCTACCAGGTGACTATCAAGATGGCTCCATTTGAAGCGTTGTATGATCGTAAGTGCAGATCTCCGATCTGTTGGGAAGAAGTTGGTGAGAAACAGCTTTCTACCCCTGAATTTGTTCAGCCTATGAAAGATCAGATTGATTTGATTCGAAGTAGAATGAAGGCTGCACAAGACTGATATTCAAGATATGATAACAGAAGACGCAGACCTTTGGAATTTGAGGCTGGCGATCGAGTATTTCTCAAAGTTTCTCCTTTCAGGAGCGTAATGAGATTCAGATTTAAAGGCAAATTAGCTCCTAGATTCATTGGTCCCTTTGAGATTTTTGAGCGGATTGGACAATTGGCTTATCGATTGAAGCTGCCCGACGAATTAGCAGTGATACATGACGTTTTCCATGTGTCAATGTTGAGAAAATATGAGCCAGATCCGTCTCATGTTTTGAGAACCGACGAAGTTGAGCTGGATTCTGCCTTGAGCTATGTGGAATATCCAGTGCAGATTCTGGAAATGTTGAGAAAATATGAGCCAGATCCGTCTCATGTTTTGAGAACCGACGAAGTTGAGCTGGATTCTGCCTTGAGCTATGTGGAATATCCAGTGCAGATTCTGGATAGAAAGGAGAAGCAGCTGAGGAACAAAGTGATTCCGTTGGTGATGGTCCAATGTAGTAAGCATGGCCGAGAAGAATCAACCTGGGAGGTTGAGGAGAAGATGAGACAGGATTGGCCTCATCTATTTGAGCACTGACCGTGTGAATTCCAGGTAATTTCTAAGCTTTTATTCGAGCTTGTTTAGATGTTTGAATTTGATTTGGATGTTTGATTGTTTCTGCCCTTGTAATTGCCTTTGATTTCGAGGACAAAATCTCTTAAGGTGGGGAGAATGTGAGGATTGAGAATTTGATATAGTGATTAATCGGATTTGGTTTGGGATTAGTCACGTGAATTGTGATTTTTCAGATTTTAGACCCTAGATCTTTTTTAAAATCTGATTTGAGAATTTCAGATTTCTCGAAGAATTGTTCAGATTTTAGTTCGGGTTTTATCGAGTGAAATCCGTTGGTAAATTTGAGTGGAATTGATGACTTGGCGAGAGAAATCTGTTTTTCCCAAACGTTGGCGTGAGTTGCCGCGAACAAGGATTGAAACGTTGTCGTTTTGGTGAAGTCTGATAGTTGAGTTGGGCGCTAGAAGCTATACGCCGTCGTTTTGCGATTTCAGAAGTCTCGCTTGAAGATGGGATCTGGTTGGCGATGTAAGCAGACGTCAATGCGGGTCAACGCTATTGGAGAGTAGCGAGATATCTGATAGCGCTAGCGTGTGACATGAGCAGATGTCATGTTGGTCAATTGCGGAGTTGACTGCTGGTGCATTAGCGTGTATAGATGAGAGATCTGTTTCAGTGGTGTTGAAAGCTGGCGAAGGTACGTGTGTAGAGATCTGATTCAGCGATGAGAGTTAGTTATGTTTCAGATGTCTCAGGTGCGACGTCGTTTCGTTAAGTAGTGTGTCGTCCTTTTGGCTTGTGAACGCTTAGAATGTTTTGACTTGCGCGAACGAAGGGATCTGTTGTGTTTTAATGTTGGAGAATTCAGATGTCACCGATACGCTTTCGTTACGACTTGTTGCACGAGAGTTAGTGTTAACGCTGGAATCTGATGGATGTGAGCGCTGATTTGAGAAATCCGTTCGACGCTATGTTTTGATGCAGGAATCTGTTTTAGTCGGGATTTGTCTCGTTAAGTAGCTATTGAATTGAGGAATTTAAAGATAAGTGTTGAGCTACACTTAGAATATTTTTCAACCCGATATTTCTTATTCTCTTCTCTGTTGAAACCCTCGACCTACACTGTTCATTCGAACATTTCTCCCGTCGATTCCCATCTTTTCCAGCCTTTGTTTTGGAAGTTTTAGGTGGCGCTGAACTCCTCTTGTTTATCTCTTTCGATTTCTACCCATTTAGAGCTCTGAATTAGTGTTGGAGAGGAAGCGCGAAACAGCTGGAGGTGCGACGCTTTTCGTGAAATCTGAACTTCTTGCCTTTTTGTTCTTCCGGCCTTGTAGGTGAGCATTTACTACCGTTCTAAGCTTTGTTTAGCTGTTAGAACTTTATTTAGAGGTCAGATCAAATGTGAGTCTTCAGCCGTAGAGGTAAGCAGAATTGATTTAGTATTGAGCTGTTTTATGCGATGCATTAGCAGATTCCAGCTTCCAGGAAGAGTTCTGCCGTGGTTGAGGAAGCCAGGAGAGATCTGAATTGCGCCATTTGGGGATTGCCGTGCTCTGCTCTTAATCTGTGAGGTAGAATTAAGCTGTGGAAGGTACGAATTGAGCAGCTCTAATAGCTTTGAGCATGGAAATGGCTATAATTCGTGACATGAAATCTGATTGAATTTCTGTTACGTATTTACGTGAAGCATGCTTGATTGATTGTATGTGCTGTTTTGCGTAAACTGTGCATGTAGAAATCATATATGAATTTCTTGGCATTCATGCATACATCTTGAGTCAGATTGATTGATTGATGTCCTCATTGAGAGCCACGTTGTGACTGGCCGATAGATGTGTTGTGCCCGAAAAGTCCAACGCTATCATCGGAGTGGTGACTGCCGGATTCGAGTGTCTACCACCGAGCTGTGATGGGCTGACGGGCCCCAAATATCACGGACCAATGATATCCTGGTAGATACACCGTTGTTTAGAGGCTCGCCCGAGAGGATTTTCCAGTTGTTACACTGGTCTTGATTTCCGATTCCTTGATAGCCTCATGCATAGCATTGATTTATAGCATGTTGCATGATTAGCTGTTTTGATGGCTGTTCGTACTGAGGCTTGACCTCATATATCTTTTCCTGTTTTTGTGTTGTTTGGGTCTGTGTTACCCATTTGCAGGATCCTCAGATAACCAAGATGGACAGAGTGGAGGTTCAGCTGGTCGATCCCCATTTCATTGAGTCCCAGTTTATATTATGATATGTATCGAACCGGGGGATGCCTCGTGTTTCTATGTATTGGGGATCTGTTACGATTTGAGTATTGATTGTTACCTGTTGTGTATGAGTTTGAGTTAACTCATATTTTGAATGTATGTTTTGAGTTCAGGCCCTTTTTATTTCGAAAAATTTTTAAGCCCGATTTTTACGCTTCCGTGATTTTCTGGTTAATTGTGCTATAATCTTTGTTTATTAGTACAGTGCCTGACATTCTTGCTTATGTTATGTTTTCATATATTGCAAATTGTTATTTCCGCATACCTACATTTCAAGTTGAGCTCATACCCCTTGTTAGCTGTTGTTTCTGTTGTTGATCTGTTAGTACCCGGAAGCTCTCGGTTGGGTTACTTGGGGACGATCGGATAGCTACCGTGCTCCTCTCCTCCCTGCTGTTCTGGTTGTTGCCGCTATGAGAAGAGTGGATAGCTACCACACTCTCATGAGCTTGGGGCACTAACGGGTTGAGCTGTTCTGTTCTGCTTCTGGTATTACGTGTTAAGACGAGTTGATAGCTACCACACTCATGCTTTGTGGCCACTGCATTGTTGATTCCATCAGAGTTCCTGATTCCTTGAGCTATGTGATGTTGTGTGTTCGTGGCTCCAGTTGGTAGCTGTTTTTGTTGAGCTCCGTGGATTCGTCGGTTTGATCACCAGCTGTTGAGCTATTATTTTGAGCTACTTTGTTCTTCTACCGTTCTCATGCATCACATCATACTTGTTAGGTCCGAAAATCAGGAACTAAGAGTTAGCAAGCGCTACTGTTAAACACATTTGACATTTTGCGCTACCAACGGAGGTGCAATACCTCGGGTTCTTGAACATTAAATAACATAGCACCAGAGACAGATCTGGTATGAATTAAAATAATGAGGAAAACACCAGAACTGAATCCTAATATTTTAAAAAAACTTTGCGCAAACAGATTTCTGTTAAAACAAGTATGTGAAATCTGTTTGCTATGTGCTAGTGTGATATCTGTTATGCGTGCTAAATAAATATGCAAGTGCTGAATGAATAACAGAATACAATACACAAAGATTTGTTTATGGATGTTCGGACTTCAATGTCCTACGTCTCCCCTTCTTCCTCCTCGGAAGGTTCCACTAGAAGATTTGATCTATACAACGTGTACAGACCCGATCCCGCAATCAGCAGCTGCGAGAACTCCTAGACTCTACCAGCCCTCGGCTGTTCACTCAATCACTTGTTTAACGCCTCTGTGAGAAAGGCTACAGACACAGAGTTTAACGTCATCGTGCTTGGACGGGAACTGAATGAATTGGGTTTGAGATTCATTCACTACACAATGAATGTGAATGAATCTCTGTGTGTGAGATTTTTACAATGAAGCGCTCAACTCTCTGTTTCTTTATTTCTCACACACTTGGGAAGTTTCTTCTACAAAAGCTGATTCTAACTCAGCTGTCAACTGCAATAAGCTCCTCTACGAATGATAGTTGACAGCTTCGCTTCAGGTTCATTTTCCCTTTGATTGTTGTCTCCTTTTGATTTTTCTTTTCTGTGCAACAACAATTCTGCAACAGCACACCTCTTCAATGGCGTTCATTTCGTATAAAAGGCCTCTATTCAAATTAAATCCGTTGGACACAAATTCTTCCCGTTCAAATGTGTTCTTTAAAGTACCGACAAGGATTGTCCTTTGTGTCCTTTCTTTTGCAGTCCTTCTTTGTCGTCTTCAGCATTTTGAAATAAACTCAGCAGTTGACATCCAGCTTTAGTAATTCTTCATACTGTCAACTGCTTCGCTACTGGTTGTATCTTAAAATACTGCGTCTGGATACTTTGTGTTGGGATGGATCCGGATCCGCACCCCGGCAGGCAGCGGAAGAACAAAAATTTAACCGGGATGCGATCAATACAAATAATCAAACAATCATATGTATCGACATACATAGGGTGTTTAGCAAGTCACCTGTCTGGCACTTGTGCCTGGCTCCAACCGGTGTTTCAAGAACCCGGCGCTTCTCGGTTGATTGCGGTAGTTACGTCAATCCGGTCCACGACCAGACTCGAGACTCCTTCGTCAGACTGCACTAGAAGTCCTGACGAGATCAGCACGATCGGATTCTCCACGTCGAACTGGCCGGAACAAATTTCCGGCGACGATCGGCGGCGGGCGGCGGCGGCGGCGGCGGCGGCGGCGGCGGCTTGGAGAAGAAAGGGAGGCGGCGTGCTTTTGTGTAGGGTTAGGTTATGATTTGTGTTAACAATAATAATGAAGTCTCTTAATTAAGTCCAATCATATATAGACTTAATTTGGACTTGGGCCGGTCCAACGGGCCCGGGTCCAAATGACGATAT
>KV004619.1:12018-40186 GCA_001598015.1 Dorcoceras hygrometricum
ATACAACCTAGCTCTCATAGCCGCCCACCCTCTCCCACACGCCTCACGCCGCCGCCGACCGCTCATTTCCGCCGCCGCCGTCGCCCGTTTTTTCGCGTGATCGGACTTGTTTCGTTCACCACGACGAGGAGAATCCGTTCGTGCTAAAATCCGTCAGATCTTCTTGTGCAGATTGATGGAGGAAGATTGTTTCCGGTCTTGGACCTGATTGACGATCTACCGCCGCCTACCGTTTGAAGTGCCGGTTTCCTCGTGAAACTGGTCGGAGCCAGGCGCCTAAACACCAGCAAGGTAGCAATTCGATAAACGCCCTATGAATGTTTATTGATTGGTTTTAATGTATTGAATGTTTCTCGGGGCAACTTTTAACTTCCGCTGTGCCCCCGAGAAACGGGATCCGGATCCGCCATTATATGCCAACAGAACGCACGGCGCAACTTTCTCCAAAAGCTTCGAACGCTAGTAGCTCCACTCCTCCAGGTCCAGCGTTAACTCAAGGTCTAAAATGGATAGCAATCGAAAGAGCTAAGCTAGGGGAATTCAGCGCCACCAAGACAACTCAATTCGTCGGCGGAACACGGTGGGAATCTACGAAGCCAACAGAACGCACGGCGCAACTTTCTCCAAAAGCTTCGAACGCTAGTAGCTCCACTCCTCCAGGTCCAGCGTTAACTCAAGGTCTAAAATGGATAGCAATCGAAAGAGCTAAGCTAGGGGAGTTCAGCGCCACCAAGACCACTCAATTCGTCGGCGGAACACGGTGGGAATCTACGAAGAAATGTTCGGGTGAACAGTAACTCGACGAGGGTTTGAATACGAAGATAAGAAATATCAATTTCTCAATAATTCTAAGTGTCGATCAACACCTCTATATAAAAATATCTCAAATCCCACGTCTGCTGATCACCCAATCCAGTCGACGTGAACAGTAGAAATCTCCCAGCAGATACCACTTCTCTCTTTCGTTAAAATCAGCAGCAAAAACCAGTCGAGGAACTCACGAGAAAACATTCCAAAACGACACCGTTCCAACTAACTCAAACGACGTCGCAGAGCTCCACCAGCTGGTAACATCGATCTCTTGCAAAACAACCAAGAGCTGGTAGTAGGTCTCTCCAAACAACCACCAGCGACTGGTTACGCGAAATCAATCAAAACGACGACGCGTTAACTAATCCAAACGACATCATAACGGTAACGTCAGCATCGCTACCACGAGCTGGTCATCCAGTCGCAGCGCATTCCGCTCAACAATCTACCGCTGCTGGTTCCAAACGCAACACTCAAAACGCAGCGTTTGAACTTAACGAAACGACGTCGCTCTACTTCTACGACTGGTTCTTCAACTCAACAGCTGGTCGCTCCTCTTCTCGCGCATCTGCTGATCCAGTAGTCAATACTCAAAACGTTGACTAACACGTGTCGCTCTCTCAATCACTCTCGTGCTAAAAGCCACGCTTTCCAGCAGCAACCTCTAAGATCGAAACGACAACGTATCATCCCTTCCGCTACAGTAACTAATTGCAACGCGCATCGACTGGTTCCCATTACTACCAGCTGCAAGCTACAGTACCGCTGACCCGCGTTGACTTCCAAAATTCACTACGGCTGATTCAATACTTAGAGCAATACAACAACTCTGAATCCTCAAAATTCACGTGGCTAATCCCAATCAATAAAATTAACCACTACTCTAAATCTGAATCCTCACATTCTCCCCACCTTAAGAGATTTCATCCTCGAAATCAGAGGCAACATCGGGTAAGAATTTATTCAAATCATCACAGAAGACAAACGGCTGATTCACGACACAGTATACTAGACACAATCATCAAAACATCCAGGCCATACCGAAAATCACCGGATACAAAGCCGTAATTCATCTGGTTAAATTCCAAGAATTCAAGATAACAAATAACAACTACGAAAAATACAACCAGAAACCGAAATCTAAAACAACAATTCATTCAAATAGATGAGGCCATTCCCGCTGCATCTTCTCTTCCGGTTCCCAAGTTGCTTCTTCTTTGCCATGCTTGCTCCATTGGACCATCACCAACGGAACTACCTTGTTCCTCAGCTGCTTCTCCTTTCTATCCAGAATCTGCACTGGATATTAAACATAGTTCAAGACAGAATCCAGCTCAAATTCGTCGGTTCTCAAAACATGGGATGGATCTGGCTCATATTTCCTCAACATTGACACATGAAAAACATCATGCATCGCCTCTAATTCAGCAGACAGCCTCAATCGATAAGCCAACTGTCCAATCCTCTCAAGAATCTCAAAAGGACCAACGTATCTGGGAGCTAATTTGCCTTTAAATCTGAATCGCATGACGCTCTTGAAAGGAGAAATCTTGAGAAACACACGATCGCCTACCTCGAACTCTAACGGTCCACGTCTTCTATTAGCATAACTAGAGAATCGGTATTCAGCAGCTTTCATTCTACTCCGAATCAAATCAATATGATCCTTCATGTGCTGAACAAACTCCGTTGTAGAAAGCTGTCTCTCTCCAACTTCTTCCCAACAAATCGGGGATCTACACTTTCGACCATACAACGCCTCAAACGGATCCATTCCGATAGTCACCTGGTAGCTGTTATTATACGAAAACTCAACCAAGGACAAAGAATCCTGCCAGCCAGCACTGAAATCCATCACAATTGCATGCAGCATATCCTCTAAAGTCTGGATAGTCCGCTCAGACTGTCCGTCTGTGGGTGATAGGCCGTACTCATAGCCAATCTCGAACCCATAGCTGCTTGCAAACTCTTCCAAAATCGAGAAGTGAACGTTGGATCTCTGTCGGACACTATCGAAACCGGAACTTCATGCAATCTAACCACATGGTCAATGTACAGCTTCGCCATTTTATTCATAGAGAACCTCACATCATAGGGAATGAAATGGGCGGACTTCAAAAGTCTATCAATCACAACCCAAATCGCATCACATCCCCTACTCGATCGAGGTAGATGAGTCACGAAATCCATGGCGATGTGCTCCCAATTCCATTGGGGCACCTCTAAACTCTGCAGTAAACCACCAGGTCTCATTCTCTCGGCCTTGACCTGTTGGCAATTCAAACATCGAGCAACAAAACCAGAGATGTCGCCCTTCATACCTGCCCACCAATAGTGAGACTTCAAGGCATGATACATCTTCCTTTCGCCTGGATGCACACTGTACCGACTACAATGCGCTTCATTCATGATGGCCTCCTTCAAATCAATCAGGTTTGGGACCACTAACCTCCCTCGGAATCTCAAACAACCATCCGAAGAAACAGAGAAGTCGTTAGACTGACCATTCTGGGCCTTAATCCTCAAATCATGGATATAGGGATCAGTCCTCTGCGCCTCCCTGATGTCATGCAAAAGCTGTGGCTCAACCTGCATCGTAGAAACCATGAAGTACCGATCGCTCGGCTGAAATCTCCAACCAGAAGTACTCAACTGCTCATAGACTCTCGAAGCACTCAAAAACGAAAGCATTGCAGGCTGGGTATTCCTACTCAATGCGTCGGCAACTGAGTTCATCCGCCCAGGCTGATACTGAATCTCACAGTTATAGTCCTTGAGCAATTCCATCCATCGTCGCTGCCTCATGTTCAAATCAGACTGCGTGAAGATATATTTCAGGCTCTTGTGGTCGGTGTACACCACAAATTATTCACCATACAGATAATGTCGCCAAATCTTAAAGGCAAACACTATCGCAGCTAACTCCAAATCGTGAACAGGGTACCTCGTCTCGTGGGGCTTCAACTGTCAAGATGCATAGGCAATCACGTACCCGTTATGCATCAGAACACATCCTAAACCATTGAGAGAAGCATCAGAGCACACCACGAATCCTCCGGATCCAGAAGGTAGAGCCAACACAGGAGCAGTAGTCAACTTCTCCTTCAACGTCTGAAAACTGTTCTCGCACTCATAAGTCCACTCAAATCTCTTATACTTCTGAGTCAACTGAGTCAGAGGCTTAGCTATAGAAGAGAACTTTTCGATAAAACGCCTATAATATCCAGCCAAACCCAAGAAACTACGGATCTCAGAAACATTCCTAGGTCTCTCCCAGTTAAGAACCGCTTTGACCTTGCTCGGGTCTACCGAGTCAACTGAGTCAGAGGCTTAGCTATAGAAGAGAACTTTTCGATAAAACGCCTATAATATCCAGCCAAACCCAAGAAACTACGGATCTCAGAAACATTCCTAGGTCTCTCCCAGTTAAGAACCGCTTTGACCTTGCTCGGGTCTACCGAAATTCCTTGTGCTGAAATCACATGACCCAAAAAGATAATTCTGTCCAGCCAAAATTCGCACTTGCTGAACTTAGCATAGAGTTGCGAGTCTCTCAATCGCTGCAACACCAGTCTCAAATGCTCCTTATGCTCTCTCATACTTCTCGAGTAAATCAGGATGTCATCAATGAAGACGATCACGAACCGATCAATATACTCGCTGAAGACGCGATTCATCAAATCCATGAACACAGCTGGGGCATTTGTCAATCCAAACGGCATGACAAGAAACTCGTAATGCCCATATCTATTCTGTAAAGCTGTCTTTGCCACGTCAGCGTCTCTAATCCGCAGCTGGTGATAACCAGAGCGTAAATCAATCTTTGAGTACACGACCTATCCCTGCAACTGGTCGAACAAGTCATCAATCCTCGGCAACGGATACTTGTTCTTCACTGTTGCTTTATTCAACTGTCTGAAATCCACACACATTCTCATGGATCCATCCTTCTTTTTCACGAAAAGAATCGGAGCTCCCCAAGGCGACATACTCGGCCTAATGAAACCCTTCTCCAAGAGATCTCTCAACTGATCCTTCAGCTCTCTCAACTCTGCTGGCGCCAACCGATACGGAACTCTAGAAATCGGGGCGGTACCGGGCACCAGCTCGATACTAAAGTCGACCTCACGCCTCGGAGGGAATCCAGGTATCTCATCTGGAAACACGTCGGGAAACTCTCGAACGACAGGAATATCATTCAACTCTAATAGCTGCTCTTGGGAACTATCAAGCGCATAGATCATGAATCTGTTGGGATTGGTCCGGATCCGCACCCCGGCAGGCAGCGGAAGAATAAAATAGAGTACCGGGATGCGATCAATACGAAAAATTAAACAGTTCTACGTATCAACATACATAGGGTGTTTTAACGAGTTACCTGTCTGGCACTTGTGCCTGGCTCCAACCGGTGTTTCAAGTAACCCGGCGTTCTCGGTTGATTGCGGTAGATTCGTCAATCCGGTCCACGACCAGATTTGAAACTCCTTCGTCAGACTGCACTAGAAGTCCTGACGAGATCAGCACGATCGGATTCTCCTCGAAAAGTTGGCCGGAAACAAATTTCCGGCGACAACGGGGCGGCAGCGGCGGCGGTCGAGAGAGAGGAGAGGGAGGGCGGCTATGCTCTAGGTTTAGGGTTAGAGTTATGTCACAAGTGTTTTTTGGTTTAGTCTCTTAATCACATTAAATAAAGTGTTGGACTTGGACCGGCCCAACGGGCCCGGGTCCAACGATGAACATTCAGTTCATCTCCAACACTGAGACTTCACCGTAACTCCGATCGCCGATCAGATCGGACGGATCGACTCAGTTTCCGAAACTGAATAATATGATCTTATCCTCGTTTTGACGGCCCAATCGACTAGGAACATGTTCAGAATACACAGCGACTATTAGATGTGTTTCATGATAGCCGTCATACCCACTATCACATCTAACATACGCTTTAGTGTAATCTAGGTCTTTACTCAACACAATTGTAAATCATTACACACATAATGAAAGTAAAGAATGCCATATAAAAGAATGCGAATATCATATATAAAGATCGTTTGTACAAGAGTCAATGAAAACCCACACGCCACAAGTTGGCTAGTTGGGCATCTACTCTAACAGAATCCAGCGTTACCTAGCGATAGCAGGCTAAACATCTCCATGGCGGAAACCAACGGAATCTTCGGACGCGAATCAGCACCGTAGAAGTCCCACTTCTCACCCGAATCAGGGCGAAATCTCACAACACCATGGAAGCAATCAACTGTAGCCTTATAGCTAGCTAACACATCCATCCCCAAGATACAATCAAAATCTCTAATCCCCAAAACAATCAGATTGGAGACCAAAACATGCTCATCAAATCTAATCAGACAATCAATCACTACTTCTCTGAACCAAAGACTCACACCAGCAGGAGTACATACAGACACAACATCACACAATGGGGATGAACCCTACCCATGCTCAAACACAAACAACTCAGATATGAAAGAATGTGATGCACCAGTGTCAAAAAGAACTTTCACAGGATAATCAAATATAAAGCATGTACCTCCGATCACCATGCCAGGCGTCTCCTCAGCCTGCTCTCTGTTCAAAGCATTCGCTGAGCCTGCTGGGGAATCTGAAATTGAGGTCGGGAAGGTCCTCCAAACCTAGATGGTTCACAAGGCTGAAATCCTAATCGCTGGGACTGAGAGAAAGACTACTGTCGCTGCGAAGAACCACTAGCGGAACCCTGCTGCGACTGTCCAGAAGACCGCCCTCCTATCAAAGGACACGCTCTAGCGAAATGTCCCGGCTGACCACAAAGATGGCAAAGTCATATAACTCCACGACACTGCGAAGTCTCATGTCTCCCTCCGCACTGCCCGCAAAATCCACCGCCAGAACCACTGCCTGAACCGCTGCCAGAACCAGAACTCACGGACCCAGAGGAACTCGAATGGCCCTTCTTCTTGAATTTCTTCCCTCGAGGTCGAAACTGCTGGTGGCTCGACTACTGTGACCCCTGAGGAGACTGATACGACTGCGACACCGCCGGCGCTGGCTGAGGAGCACGTCCAGTCGTCTGATGCATCGGAGCCTCGAGATCCATCAAACTCTCCTCAATATCAACCGCATTGTTCACAGCTTCCATATAAGTCGCCGGGGACCCAGACAACACCATCCGGTAAAGATCAGGTCTCAAGCGCTTCAAGAATTTGTTCCTCTTCGTCCTCTCTTGGTTCGCTACATGCGGCATGTACACCAAAAACGCAGAAAACTGCCTCGCATACTCAGCCACTCGCATATTTCCATGCTTGAGGTTGTCGAACTCTCGCTCTCGGCTGGCGAAGTAAGACTCCGGGGTATATTCCTGACGGAACGCCTCACAGAAACACTCCCAGGTGATCACTGCTCCACTATCACGAAGCATCCTATAGTACCCCTCCACCAGCGTTGCGCATCATCCCGCAGCTGCAGCACTGCCAACTTCAATCTCTTTTCCGGAGCGTACTCCAAGGTATCGAACAGCTCCTCCATCTGGCGTTGCGCATCATCCCGCAGCTGCAGCACTGCCAACTTCAATCTCTTTTCCGGAGCGTACTCCAAGGTATCGAACAGCTCCTCCATCTGTACAAGCCATGCCTCAGGTCTCGCACCTCCCTCAGTAGCAGCAAACGTCGGAGGGTTCGTACGCTGAAATCGTGCTAAGACTAGTTCCATCCCGCCCAACCGACGGGTCACATCATCTACCTGAGGAACATCCTCGTCACTGTCTGGATCCCTAGACCCCTCGGAACCCCTAGATCTACCCCTCCTTGGCGGCATCTACACAAGTCTAGAGGTAAGGCTAACAACAGATAAACATCAAGGCAGATAATAATCACACAAGTCACAGAGTCAATCAACAGTCCAATCAAAACTCTGTTTCTAGACACGAGTGTGATCAAAAGAAATCATGCTTATCCCAGTTTAAGCTCTGATACCAAAAATGTCAGGCCCCGTGCTAATTACTCACAATTAACACTTAAATAAGTGCATAAACACGGAATCTAAAATCAGGGCTTAAAAATTTTTCGAAATCATTTGAGCCTAAACGTAAAAACGTACATTCAAATTATCATACTCAAAATATAAGTTAACTCAAACTTATACAAGCCAAGCCACAATAAATATCAAATCTAAAATAAATCCCCAATACATAAAAACACGGGGCATCCCCCGGTTCAGTACATAACATAATTATAACTGGGACTCATGGAAAAGGGGATCGACCAGCTGTACCACTGCTCTGTCCAACCTGGCTACCTGAAGATCCTGCAAATGGGTGACACAGACCCAAGACACAAAAGCAGGAAGACAGAATACGAGGTCAAGCCTCAGTACGAAGATCTATCTAAACAGATAACATGCAACATGCCATAAATCAATGCTATGAATGCATGAGGGCTATCAAAGAATCAGATAGATAGATCAGTCTATCAACTGGCAAAGCAAATCAAGCCTCTATACCACGCATGGCCAATCAGTCGATGGAAATCATCGGTCCGTGATCATCGGGGCCCGTCAGCCCATCACAGCTCGGTGTTAGGCACTCGAATCCGGTAGACACCACTCCTATGATAGCGTTGGACTTTTCGGGCACGACTCAAAGATCGGCCAGTCACAACGTGGCACCCAAACAGGTCATCAAATCAATCTGTCAAGGCTCAATATGTATGCGTGTATGCCAATCAATATCAACGCATAATGCATACAAGGCATATTACATGAAAGCAGTAAGCATAACTCAAGAAATTCAGCAACTGATTCACGTAAACACCTATCAGCAATTCCACAGATTTCACAACACTGAAATATAGTCATGTTCATGATCAAAGCTGCAAAGGGCTGCTCAATCGTACCTTCACAGCTTCAATATACGTTAACCGGTTTCACAAACAACGGCCACCAACTAAATCAAGTCTACGGCCCTTGAAACTTCACGGCAAAGCTCAACCAAAATCCTGGGAACTGAAATACACAAGCTCACGCTAGCAAGAGGAACGCACGGTGCAGCTTTCTCCAAAAGCTTCGAACTCTAGCAGCTCCACTCCTCCAGGTCCAGCGTTAACTCAAGGTCTAAAATGGAGAGCAATCGAAAGAGCTAAGATAGGGGAATTCAGCGCCACCAAGACCACTCAATTCGTCGGTGGAACACGGTGGGAATCTACGAAGAAATGTTCGGGTGAACAGTAACTCGACGAGGGTTTGAATACGAAGATAAGAAATATCAAGTTCTCAATAATTCTAAGTGTCGATCAACACCTCTATATAAAAATATCTCAAAATCCCACGTCTGCTGATCACCAAATCCAGTCGACGTGAACAGTAGAAATCTCCCAGCAGATACCACTTCTCTCTTTCATTAAAATCAGCAGCAACAACCAGTCGAGGCACTCACGAGAAAACATTCCAAAACGACACCGTTCCAACTAACTCAAATGACGTCACAGAGCTCCACCAGTTGGTAACATCGATCTCTTTCAAAACAACCAAGATCTGGTAGCAGGTCTCTCCAAACAACCACCAGCGACTGGTTACGCGAAATCAATCAAAACGACGACGCGGTAACTAATCCAAACGACATCGTAACGGTAACATCAGCATCGCTACCACCAACTGGTCATCCAATCGCAGCGCATTCCGCTCAACAATCTATCGCTGCTAGTTCCAAACGCAACACTCAAAACGCTACGTTTGAACTTAACGAAACGACGTCGCTCTACTTCTATGACTGGTTCTTCAACTCAACAGCTGGTCGCTCCTCTTCTCGCGCATCTGCTGATCCAGTAGTCAATACTCAAAACGTTGACTAACACGTGTCGCTATCTCGATCACTCTCGCGCTAAAAGACACGCTTGCCAGCAGCAACCTCTAAAATCGAAACGACAACGTATCATCCCTTCCGCTACAGTAACTAATTGCAACGCGCATCGACTGGTTCCCATTCCTACCAACTGCAAGCTACAGTACCGCTGACCCGCGTTGACTTCCGAAATTCACTATGGCTGATTCAATACTTAGAGCAATACAACAACTCTGAATCCTCAAAATTCACGTGGCTAATCCCAATCAATAAAATTAACTACTACTATTAATCTGAATCCTCACAGTCTTCCCCAGAGTTTGTGCAGCAGATGAAAGATCATGTGGGTCTGATTCGACAGCGGATGAAAGCTGCCCAGGATCGCCAAGCCAGTTATGCTAATAAGAGGCGTAGACCTCTATAGTTTCAGGTTGGTGATCAGGTATTCCTTAAAGTTTCTCCTTTCAGAAGTGTTATGGCTTTGGTCATAAGAGAAAGTTAGCTCCTCGTTATGTTGGACCATATGAGATCGTTGAGAGGATTGGCCCTTTGGCGTATCGGCTGTTATTACCACCAGATTTGTCCTCCTTGAACGATGTGTTTCACGTGTCGATGTTGATGAAGTACGAGCCAGATCCCTCTCATGTGTTGAGAACTGACGAGGTTGAGCTAGATCAGACGTTGAGTTACGTTGAGTATCCCTTGCAGATCCGAGACAGAAAAGAGAAACAGTTGATGAATAAACCATTCCTTTTGTGATGGTTCAGTGGAGCAAACATGGTAGGGAAGAAGCTACTTGGGAGCTGGAAGAAAAGATACAGCGTGAGTGGCCGCATCTATTTGAGTGATGTTGTATCAGATTCCAGTAGTTGGTTAGTTTTTGGTTGTTCTTTACCCTAGTTGTTGCTTGTTGTTTGCTCAGTTATCTTGAAATCTTGGCTATATAATAAGAGAATTTCTATTTTGTTATCTTGCTGTCGTGATTCCGGAATTGTTGTTTGATTTCGAGGACGAAATCCTGTTTTAGTGGGGGAGGAATGTGAGACCCGAAATTTGGAAAAGATTTAATTGGTTGGACTAACCTGATGTGAGGAATCTATTATCGCTGGTGCTTGTATGTTTGCAGCGTATTTTGTAGTATGATAAGTGATACGCCGTCGTTAGCGTTAATAGGAGAAATCTGTTAGCGGTAGTGAGAGATCTGTTACGCGAGAGAAGTCTGTTTGGTTTGTTCAACAGATGTCAACGCGAGTCAACGTTCTTGTAGTTGAGTGATCACTGTTAGCGCTGGTTTCAGATTTGTACTGTAGCGTGAGGCAGAAAATACGTCGTTTAGTTAAGTTGGAACGACAGCGTTTTGAGTGGAGCGATTTGTATCAGCTGTTGGTTATGTTAGACATCTACTGTTGAGGTATCTGATGTGTTGTTTTATTCAGCTGCTGGTTTGTTGATCAGCTGTTGGTAGCGAGGTGACGTGTCCCTCTTCGACGTTGTTTGGTTAAGTTGGTTTCGACGCCGTTTAGCCTTAGTGTTGTTTGAGATATTCAGCGGTTGGTTGAGATAACAGCGATGACAATTGATTTTGTCGGTGGAATCTGTTCCTGTTTCTGTCAGCTGTTGAGAAGTGTATTTAATAGAAGACTTGGTCTTCGAATTGTATCAGATTCCATAATTATAATATTTTCCCGATTGTCGATCTCTGTCGTGAACCCTAGATTACTGTTCATCGTGGTGGTTTTCCGTCAATTCCCGGTGATAGACAGATCTGTTGGAAGTGAGAGTTGGAGCTTTGGACTCCTCTTGCTTCAGTGCTTCGTTTGATACCACTTTTGGAAGCGGTAGTTAGTTTGTAGCAGATCACGAAGTAGCTTCCTCGTTCTTGCGTTCGTGTAGTTTCAGGTAGCGCCTCGATTATTCGATGAGATCTTACTCTTAGCCTTATTTAGAGTTTCCTGTTGAGTTAGGAAGGTAGGATTATTGCTGGTTGAGTTTTTGCTCCCAGGCCATGAATTACGTGTAGTTCCTGAGTTCTGTGCGTGCGTTGTTTAGCAGGTTTCATACCAGATTTCTCGGGACTTCGTGTGTGGTAATTGTTGCATAGAATCGAGGTACGGATTTGAGCTTGTTATAGCTTGGAATTGTCATGGGATTTAATGTGAGGTTGCTGGTATGCATCGCTGTGTGTGTATGTCGTGTATGGTTGCTGTTTGCATATGTTATATGTTAGCCGTTTTCTGTTAATTGCATACACGCATTGTTCACGTGCATTTCAGATCCATGTTGCTTTGTACCTTGTTGTTTCTCTGTTCCTTACCAGGATACGAGGGCGAGCGGCAATACCACACTCTCATCTCCCTGCTGGGATCTGTTATCCCTCATGCGCCAAGTGGTTAACTACCACAGTTCATGGGTTGGGCAATGGCAGGTTGAGTTGTTTGATGCATCTGGTATTCGGTTGTGGTGTAAAGACGAGCGGGTAATTCCTGTATGCTTGTACACACACCGTGGCCACTATTCGTTGCAGATTCTGTTGAGCTGTGCTTGAGTTCCTTGGCTCCCTTCTTCGGTTGTAGCCTTTGGCTGTGGTCCCGTTCTTCATGCATAGCATCTGCATTTTATCTTATTCTGTTTCTTTAGCTGTTTCAGTTACTCTCCGTACTGGGTTTGACCCCAATGTCCCTCTGGGGCTTGGTTTGTTTGTTTTGGCTGTTTGTCTTTCAGGTTTCCCAGGTTACTCAGCTGGTCGGGGAGTTGGCCCGGCTGGAGGTGCCCCAGGAGGTGGTTAGAGTGTCCTCAGTTGTGGTTGTTGTCAGGTACTTATGCATGTTTATGCTGTACTGTTTTACTTCGGGCTTGTAGCCTTTGCTTGTTGTGTAACTGGGATATATTTTGAGTATCGCCGTATTTTAAATTATATTATCTTTTTGTCAGGCCAAAAGCAAAAACTTTAACCACTTTTTAGTTGCTTCCGCATGTTTTTGCGTGGTTGATCTCTGATGTGAGCACGAGGCCTGACAGGGATGGTGACCAAGACCTCAAAGCAAGCCAAGGGTTTTGCCGCTCAGATTTGTGCTTTGCTGAAAAGTGCTCCAAATCTGACCATGGGAGAGGTGAAGACCTTCCCTCCACTGAAGATTCTTATCGCAAAGACGGTTGGAACGTACGTTGCCAAACAAAATGATTGATGATGGTAATGAGAGAGATGAGTCAGTGATGGCTACAACAGCAGTAGTGAAGAAGAAACCGGTGATTAAGAAGAGAACTGATCCCACTACTGCTGAGCCCGTCGCAAAAAAGAAAAGGACTACTGTAGGGAGAACTGATCCCGTAGAGAAGGATTTGGCGATGGTCCTAGTGGTTCAAAATCCTGAACCCATATCTGTGGTCCCTGCTGCAACTCCTAAAGCTCCACATCGACGCGCACCAAAGAGAAAATTGGTGATGCAAAAAGTTTCTGATGATGAAATTTTTGATAATATCATTGAACAGGTGATTACAGAGACAGCGCAGATGGAAACAGATTTCGTGGAACCAGGGATAACGAGATCTGCTGAGATAGGAATGGAGCAGTCATTGCTGTCAATGATGAGGATGATAATCTTGATGGACCTGAAAATGAAATTGCTAGGAATATGGCATCTTTTACTACACCGGAACAGTTTCTTAAAGAGCCTTTGAGATCTGGGGAGGATAACGACTTGTCTGGGTTTAAGCAACCAAGTAAGATAAATGAGACAGAGGAATCAGATGTGGTAGAACCAGTGGTGGTGGAGTTTACTGAGACTGCGGCTGTTGAGAGAGTAGAGGAGAAGGAGACTGATAAGGATAAAAAGATAGAGCCAGTGGCTACTGAGGGAATGAGTTTGGAGAAACATATTGACTCTGAGGACACAGAACCCTTGAGCAAGGTTCTGGAACTCACTGTTAAATCTACGTCTGATGAGGATTCAATACCAATCGATGATATTTTGGCAATGATTCCTGCGGATATGATGTTGCCTTCTGTGATAGCAGAGGAGCCAACCAAAATCAGATTCGAACTGGGTATTGAGATCCCAGGAGTAAATGACAGAGACTGGTATAAGGCTAGTCTCCCTCAGATTGCTGTTACCGATAAGGGGAAGGCGCCCCTTGTCGAAAAGGATGAAATCAAAGGACATCCGGCCTGAGAAATGTTTTCTTTGATCTATGCTGATATAGAGTTGCTTGTGCAGTTAAGGGAAAAGGTTATCGGCGAGATTGTTTCATTCTTTTCTTCTTTTAGTTTACGCTGTTTGGCAGCTTTAGGACCACTTCCAGATATAGCTGCTAAGGAGGAACAGATTTTGGTTTGGGCTGAGACCGATTCTCTTCAGACCGCTGTGAATAAGAGATTGTACATAATTTCTAAGTATAGGGAGATGCTATTGCAGAAATTCTTGGAGGCGAGGCATAAAAATTTTCAGTCTGGCACACCTACAACAGCCATTGATTTACAAATTTTAGATATGCTCTCGGATGCTCATCTTGTTGCTTTGGAGAAATTGAAGGCGCAGATGAGAGCACATAATCTGGAGTGGCAACGCCCAGTTAGCTCAAGGCTGTTTGAAGGAGAAGAAAGAGATCGTGGAGCAATTATCGACCGATCCAATACAAACACCAGA
The DNA here is from genome assembly GCA_001598015.1 of Dorcoceras hygrometricum. Lineage (NCBI taxonomy): Eukaryota > Viridiplantae > Streptophyta > Magnoliopsida > Lamiales > Gesneriaceae > Dorcoceras > Dorcoceras hygrometricum. The sequence continues at coordinate 26,302 of KV004619.1, forward strand.
TCTCTCTGCTGGAGTCGACATATGATCAAAATTAATGGATTGTGGACACCTATAGAGGGGCCAGATCGGTGGTACTGCATGTGCCGTCCATCCTATTTTTGCAAGAAGTATTTGATGTCTCAAAGGGTTTCTCTAGGTATCCTTGCCTTGATCTGTGCGTTTATTGAGCCAGCTCAAGATCTAGGCTTTCCACCGCCTATGGTCAAGACTTGGGGTTGGTTCCGAGTTTGTACAGATATGTTGCAGTTTAATCTTTTTGGACGTCTACAGCCAGTTGGGACTATTAATCTTTGTACAGCTATCGTTCCCGTGGGACCGGTTGTGGATAGAACTGGTATTCCGAAGAGAAGTGTAAATAATGTACAGTACAGCTTACAGATTGTAGATTCTATCAGTATACCCTCTTCCGACATAGTTGCCATAGAAACAGTTGTAGATACAGAGGCAGATTCTACAGTAGCTCTAGATACTTCTCAGCATTATCCGGATGTAGATTTAGTTTCTCCGAGTTCGAATTCAGATTATCCGATGCATTTTACTACTGATGATATTCCTCTGGGGGATGAACCAACTGCTGTTCTTCCTCCAGATCTTACACACGAGTTTGCACAGCTTCGCGCTTCAGTTGATAAGATTTCACTAGAGCATGTGCAAACAAGAGTTCATATTGAGAGGGTCAAGGCCGAATTCTTTGCAAAGATCTCAATTCTTGAGACCTTAATTCTTACCAGAGCTGATAATCAGGACAAAGCTGCCCGTATTCAAACCAAGATCTTCCGTCAAGAGGTAAAAGATCAAAAGTCTTCTTTTTCTAAGGAGTTCGACGATCAGCTGGCTGTTATTCGCAATGATTTGCTTGAATTCCATGTGGAAACACAGGAACAGTATACTACCCTTCGTGATCACCTTGCTGAACTCATAGCCTTCTTCAATAGTGGCCGTGATGACAAAAAGGGGGAAGTGGGTAGCAGCCAGGCCAAGGTCCACAGCCTCCACCTGATGATAGGAACAGAACTGGTGGAAGAGGAGGCAGTAGAAGTGAGCCTGCGAAGAAGAGAGGTAGTAGTTCGCAAAGGATCAAAAGTCTTCGTTTTTCTAAGGAGTTCGACGATCAGCTGGCTGTTATTCGCAATGATTTGCTTGAATTCCATGTGGAAACACAGGAACAGTATACTACCCTTCGTGATCACCTTGCTGAACTCATAGCCTTCTTCAATAGTGGCCGTGATGACAAAAAGGGGGAAGTGGGTAGCAGCCAGGCCAAGGTCCACAGCCTCCACCTGATGATAGGAACAGAACTGGTGGAAGAGGAGGCAGTAGAAGTGAGCCTGCGAAGAAGAGAGGTAGTAGTTCGCAAAGTGGAGGAGGTCGCACTAGACAAAGGGGATTCAGATACTGGCTTTCAGGAGAATTAAGTTGAACATATTTGTTTTTCAGTTCTTTGTACAAACATTTTGTACTTTGCTTCGTATTGAATATATAGCAGACTTGGAGCAATTTACTTTTGTCTCTTTTAAGTCGAAGGCTGCTAAGTTTTGTCATCACCAGAAAGGGGGAAATTGTTAAGATAAAATTTATAAGTTTTAGGGATAACGAAAACAAAGCTATGAACTGAAACTAAGATGCAGATCTGACTTTAAGTATTCGCGCTGAAGTGAAGGAAGTATTTCAGATCTGGATGCTATCAGAATAAAGTTATCAGATCAAAGAAGAGCGTAGATTATCTATCGGGAAATTTCGGATCTCATTATTTCAGGTTGAATAGTTCAGATCAGAGTACTTCAGATTTGAGTTTTCGGATTATTTGGGTAATCAGGTCAAGTATTAAGTTATCGGGTCAGGATTTCAGATTTGTAGGTATCATATTTGATTCAGAGACTATGGTAACAGATCCGATTATTCAGAAGATTTATTTCAGATCCGAGCATATCATATGAGAGCAGACTCAGAGTTGAACAGATCTTATTCAGAGTTTTTCAGATGTTACTTTTAAGTATCAGTTCAGATGAGAATCGATCAGATTTGGGTATTCGAGTTATATCAGTACAGAAGCTACGCTTAAGATTTTTCAGTAACAAATACTCTGATTTGTCAGATTCACGACTGCACATATTCGTAAAGATTAAAAGATTTCAGATCTGACAGAGTTCATTACTTTTGTAAAGTACAAAAAGGGGGATATTTTCAGATGTGATGGCTATATTCTTAAAGAGATATATCTTGTAGCTATTCACAAAGGGAAAGAGAGTAGTTTTCAGAGTTCAGTGCTACAGCATATGTGAGCTTCGGATGTATTCAGATTTTATCAGTTGATTATTTGAGAGAAATAAACGGTCACGATTTAATTGTATAGAAATCTGTTAGACAACTTGAATTAATGAGACAAGATCAGAGCTATTTTGGGTAAAGTCGCACAGTACGCAGAGTGATTGATACGATGTTTACCCGCTTTGGTATATAAGTCAATTAAGCCCTGGCAAGCGCAGATTACCTTTTGCATAGCATTAATGGAGATACGATGAAGATATGGAAAGGGGTTTGTATCTACTGGCTACATTTATTGACCATTAAGGTTTAAGAGTATAAATAGTTGGATATTTCAAATGAAGAAGCTCTCGGTCACTCTTGATCATTCTTGGTGATTTTACGTATTCTCAACATTCACAAGCTCTCTCGCACTTTAGGATTTTTCAAACACTCAAGAAAATATATTCTAAGTCCTAGTGTTTAATCTCGAAGAACATTCCTTTGTTCTTATTAGATAAATCTTCGAGATATCTTTTGGTTTACCATTGTAAATCGAGTTTCATTGTCATAGAAACCAGAAGATCTACAGTATTCAAAATATTGTGTTCATTGTAGTATTCAGATTTGAATCTGTAACGAACGTGCTTCTTGAAGCAGTTCGAATATTACGTTGGTTGTAACTCAGCAGTGTTATCTGCGTGAATTGTGGAGATTGCTAGGAGTTCACTTGGAGCGAGGCTCAGTGATTGGGTGTCTACAGTGTCTGTATTCATCAAAGTCATCTAGTGGAACCTTCCGACAAGGAAGAAGGGGAGACGTAGGATTTGATATCCGAACTTCCATAAACAAATTCTGAACCTTTCACTTTTACATTACTTGAATCGTATTTTATTCTTAACTGTTCACTACTCAACCAGTTTATTTCCGCACAATTTATTGTTAACTGAGAGAACAGCATTAAACTGAGAGCCTCAGATCTGGTAACTCAATCTGAGTTTAGCGAAGGCTTTTAAAATCATTTTTAAGGTTTCGAAAAATCAAAATCAAAAGGAGTTCATTCAACCCCCCCTTCTGAACTCCTACGTATATTTTAACTATATTTTCGATTCCAATGATCCTATCAACGTGTATCGCTAAACGGCATCGTATCGCAACCCAGATCCGGACGACCAGCTCACACTCATTCAGATCTTGCCTTGGCCGATACTCGTGAACCGCATCGGTTTACACTGAAACCACGAACCGACCGAGTATTACCATATTTCACCCTCAAATCTGGTTTCTTCCAAAATGACGTCGCTTCACCATAACTCCAACTGTTCAACTTCACGCTCCCAGAATAACTCGCGACACGATTCTTGAGCGCTCAACCAACCAGATTTGACCGTTCTACGAACCAGATCAGAGCTATTTCACGCACAAACCAACTAGACCTTCTTCAAGTCTAATCCAACGCCCGATTAATTTTCCAAATAAATAATTAGCTATTCAGATCTCACATTTCACCCCCACTAAAAAGGATTTCATCCTCGAAATCAAACAAAAAACTCCAAAACCGATCCAGATCTCAACATTACAGAATATCACCAAAACACAGAATATCACCAAAACACTAAAACTAGTTACACTTTACCGAAAATGTCCTACTATACCAGGATTCACAGAACAACTACAAATCTGAAGAAAACAATCACACAACCCAACTAACCAAGAGTTCTATAATTGGGAAAACAACAGCAAGCAATCTATCTACAGGAGTTCATACCATATCTACTCAAACAAATGAGGCCACTCACGATAGATCTTCTCCTCTAACTCCCACGTAGCTTCTTCCCTTTCATGCTTGCTCCATTGGACCATAACCAAAGGAATGGTCTTTATCCTGAGCTGTTTCTCCTTCCTGTCTAGAATCTGCAGAGGATACTCAACATAACTCTCAGGCCCGGTGTTCTAAATCATAGATTAATTAATCAATTAATCATAATTACACGGAAGCATAGAAATGCGGGCTAAAAATTTTAGTTTGGGCCTGAACCAACATCGACTCTTAAAAATACAACATACTCAAGATATGGATTTAGACTAAAAATCCATCAACAACAACAATCAATACAAGTAAAATACAAATACAGATCCCCATATACATAATCACACAGGACATCCCATGGTTCAATACATAGTATAATTAACTGGGACTCAAAACGGTGATCTACCAGCTGACGCTCCACTCAATCTAGCTGGATTACCTGAAGATCCTGCAAAGGCCAACACAGACCAAAGCAGCCCAAAAACAGGAAAAGAAAACGAGGTCAAACCTCAGTACGAAGAGCATCAAGAGAACAACAATCATATCATACATGCAATATCCCATGCGTGCAGTGCATGTAGGCTACCAATAATCGTCGGTAAGCAAGGCACGACGACTAAGCTATGCAGAATCATCATCCTGTGATATTCAGGTACGACAGATCAGCCGCCCATCACAGTGTAGTGGTATTCAGGCATGAAAACTCAGTCGGCCACCACTAAGTAATATAAATGTTGGACCTTTCAGGCGCGATAACTCAGCCGGCCGATCACAACGTATGAATAGATCGGTTCACGAGGAATCGGGCTCAATATGTATGCATGAATGCAAGACAACATCAGCTCACAATGCATAATAATTAATCACATTCATGAAACAATCAGATCATATCAACACTGCTAGGAAATTTAACTAGCACATAACCACGGAAACTAATCTACGCAGACAATATTCACATGCTGATACTAGAGCTGTTAAAATATGCTCAATTCGTACCTCAAACCTCAACATATCACACAGGGGTACACGTCTAGCAGCTCACACACGAGAACACAGCTTCAACAGCTCTCGGCAAACACCTAACCAAAGCTGCTCGAACAATTTCGTAGCTACCACCTGCTCAACCATACCTAAACAACTCAGGAACAACTATACTAGAAACAGATTTGGATGCTACCAACAACTCAACCCAAACCGATACCTCAAACAAGATAACCAGTTCTGATCGAAGCTCAGAGTAGGAAGAAATCACTTACCCAAAGCTTGTTGGATCTGTTTTGGACAGATCCTAATTAAGTTTTGAATTACACAAAACCTATTATTGTGTTTCTAACAATTCTAATTGAGTGTACAGATTATAGCTAACAAAGAAGACGATCAGCAGCAGCTATTTCTGTCCAGCAGTTGGTTCGCTATATTATCAATCAGCAGATAGTTTGGTGTTCATGGAATCAGCAGTTGAATTAGCGATGGAGACGTCCAGAGTTGATTTAGTTGTTTGGTAATCAGGCAGAGGCCAAGAAATCAGCTGGAGCATGATAATCCAGCTGAAACGATAACAACCAGCTGAAGAGCTAATGTGCGAAGCGAACCAGCTGGACTATGTATTAAGAAGCTTGCTGAAGAAGAAGAAGATTCAAGTTATAAGTACTGCTGACGAATCTGTTAGCAGTCGCAAAGATATAAGTACTGTTGATGAATCTATCAACAGTCACTATCCAAGAAGCAAGAAGAAGAAGATTTCATTTATAAGTACTGTTGATGAATCTATCGACAGTCACAATTCAAGAAGAAGCAGAAGCGTAGAAGGAGCTGGAACGAAGAAGTTCAGCAGGAAGCTACAGTTGAAGATTCAGCAGATGAAGAGAAGCGCAAGCTGAAGCGACGTCGTATTGAGAATCAGCAGATGAAGCGAAGCGCGAGAGAGGAAGCGACGTCGTGTTGAGAATCAGCAGATGGATTATTGGTGATGACGTCATCGGTGACGTCATCCAGTCGCAAGATTCAGCAGGTAGCTTGCATTCCAGACGCAAGATGAAGCGACGTCGTAGAGGAGATCTAGTCGCAAGCTACAGTGCAATCAGCAGATGCTATTTGAAGATAGCAAAACGATGTCGTTTACATTAGTTGATACGACAGCATTTTGCTATTGCGATAAATAATTCAGCAGGAAGACTTTGCGTTGTTATTTCAGCAGACAAAGCTACAGTGATCCAGTCGCAACGCAAAGATATTCAGTCGAGGATTTCCAGACGCTGTATTTGATGAACCAGTCGCAAGCAACAGCTCAATCCAGTCGAGAGCTTATTTGTATCAGCTGTTGCTACACTTCCAGTCGTTGTGAAATCCAGTCGCTAGAAGAGAAGAAGCAAAGTGCAGCAGTCGTTGTATAAAATCAGCAGCGAAGCAGTTGACAACTTACTCAAAGATGTTTGTCAACTGCTGAGCTCAATTCAAATGGCGAAAGCGACAGTAGCCTGCAAAAGAAAAGGACGCAAGTACTGTTCTTATGTCGGTACTTTACAGAGGAGCGTTGCACCAAAGTGGAAAGAAGACAAGACAGCCTTCTGGAGCGCTGAAGAGTTTTTGGAAGCTTTCTAACGGGAAGATATTTACAGAGGCTATATATTGGAGGCGACGCCCTTTGAAGAAGTGTTCGAGTGTTCGTGAGTGCAGAGTGAACGAGACGCTATGCGTTCGTTCAGTTGGTGCTACTACAGAGCGTTCATTGTATCAATCTCACACACCCGGATTCATTCACATCTGTTTGTGAATGAATCTCGAAATATGTTCTCAGATCCCGTCCAAGCATGAAGACGTAAAACTCTTGTGTATGTAGTTAGTCACACAGTTGCGGCTGATGTGCAGTTATGAAGTAGTGGATCCTTCCGAGGTGGAAGAAGGGGAGATGTAGGATGTTGATATCCGAACTTCCATAAACAAATATGCTGCGTACTGTATTGTGTTCTTTAAGCTTTCAACATTTACTTTAGCATTGCACGTTTACAGTTCAGCACGCATTCATTCAAGCATTCGCATTAACAGTTCAGCACTTAGCATAACATTTCAGCAGCACACACAAGCACGAGACTTGAACAGATTTATGTTGTACATAAATCTGTTTGAGTTGTTTTAAAATATAGGATTCAGTTCTGGTATTTTCCGCATGATTTTTAAATCATACCAGATCTGTCTCCAGTGCTCAGATGATTTTATATGTTCAAGAACAACGAGCTATTGCAGCTCAAGTTATTATCGGCAGCGCGCAAAATTTTCAATGTTTGACAAAACAGCGCCTGCTGATCTTCTTTTTGATCCTTAATATCGGACCATCAAAGCTGCTTAAGAACAGAAGAACTACTGGCCATAAATCACAAAGATATTCGAACCCTGCAACTACTTCGTGCTCCCTCAACTCGTCGACTCAAGTCTCCAAAATGGTATCAATAGAAAGATCTTATGGAGACTAACTCAGCGCCACCAATCTCGCTCCAAACGGCAGCGTAAATCGACGGCAATCGACAGATTTGGGTTCGGATGAACAGTATCGGTTTGAGAAGCTCTTCGGGAAGAAGATAAGAAATATTGGGTCTCAAATTCTCTAAGTGTTGATCGACACTGGTATATAAATTTTTAGTCAACGCTACAGTGAAAGTCAATTACTCAGGTCAAAGCTGATACCAGCACTCAGATCTTAGAGCTACATCAGATCTTGGCGCTAACTCATATCTGACTTCTCTACGCTATAATAGCGCGCGATCATCATACGACGTCACGTAGGTGTCCCGCTCAAAACAAACAGATCCCACGTACACATAGACCCGCTCGCAGACATCCAGATCTGGTCAAATCTGGAAACATCAATCCGTACCAGTCTACAGCAAACTCACGAACCGGACCGATCACCACAATACCGTTGACCAACACATAACTTCTCCAAGTTGACGTGCACATCTGCTCACACCCGCTAAACATATTTCACATAACCAGCGTCACATCTGGTAACACGATGCGACATCGCATTACCTCCCGCTATAGGTTCAACTACTCAAAACGGATCCCTCAGCTCAGAATCTCCAGAACATCTCAAATCTGATGTCTTCCGGACATCCACTCCCGACAGACTCTCAAATCAAACGCGATACACAAAACAGATCATACTCGAATACGATCTACCCAAACCCGCTTGTGCAAAATCGGATCTGTTCCAAACCACCCGATAGCGACCAACAACTCACAGCTGACCTATTCTACATCAAATCCGAATATCACCAACAGATTAACCAATTCCTTCAAATCTGCTCATAACACAGCACTAATTAAATTGATAAATTTACAGTCCTCACCTCCTTCCCACCTTAAGAGATTTTGTCCTCGAAATCAAAAGACAATATACAGATCAAAATCAAGCACTACCACAAATCACCAAATCAAATACACAACTCTCTAGAATTTATCAAAACTTATCATCAATCTAGCATATCTCAATGCTTAACGCAGTCATTCACCAAGGTACAAAAACTCAACACCTAAATCAGCAGATGAGAAGATTACCTGTATCAATTCTGCGAATGCTCAAACAGATGAGGCCACTCCTGTCTCATATTTTCTTCCACTTCCCAGGTAGCTTCCTCTCTGTCATGCTTACTCCATTGGACCATCACCAAAGGAATAACCTTGTTTCGCAGCTGTTTCTCCTTCCTATCCAGAATCTGCACTGGATACTCAACATACCTCAGGGTCTGATCCAGCTCTACTTCATCAGTCCTCAGCACATGGGATGGATCTGGCTCGTATTTCCTCAACATAGACACATGAAACACATCATGTATCGCTACTAACTCAGTAGGTAATCACAATCTGTACGCCAAGGATCCAATCCTCTCAACAATCTCAAAGGGACCAACAAATCTAGGAGCTAACTTACCCGTAAATCTGAATCTCATCACGCTCTTGAAAGGAGAAAACTTCAGAAAGACTCGATCTCCAACCTGAAATTCCAAAGGCCTGCGCCTCTTATTAGCATATGATCTTGTGCAGTCTTCATTCTGCTCCGAATCAACTCAACCTGATCCTTCATATGCTGCACAAACTTAGGTGTAGACAGCTGTTTCTCACCAACTTCTTCCCAACAAATTGGTTATCTACACTTTTGACCGTACAAAGCTTCGAATGGGGCCATACCGATAGTCACTTGGTAGCTATTATTATATGAAAACTCTACCAGGGATAAACAATCCTGCCAGCTACCACTGAAATCCATCAATATTGCTCGCAGCATATCCTATAAAGTCTGTATGGTCCTCTCGTATTGGCCATCCATCTGAGGATGATAAGCTGTACTCATAGCCAATATCGAACCCATCGCTGCTTGCAAGATCTTCCAAAATCGGGATGTAAATCTTGGATCTCTATCAGACACTATCGAAACTGGCACTCCATGCAATCTAACCACATGGTCAACGTATAGTCTCGCCATCTTCTTCATGGAACACCTCACATCATAGGGAATGAAATGGGCTGACTTAGAAAGCCTATCAATCACAACCCAAATCGCATAACATCCCCTATTCGATCGAGGTAAATGAGTCACAAAATCCATGGCAACGTGCTCCAAACTCCATTGAGGCACTTCTAAACTCTGTAGCAATCCACCAAGTCTCATTCTCTCGGACTTGACATGTTGACAATTTAAACATCGAGCTACAAATCCAGAGATGTCATTCCTCATACCCTCCCACCAGTAGTGAGACTTCAAGGCATGATACATATTTTTCTCTCCCGGATGCACACTGTAACGACTATAATGGGCCTCGTTCAGGATGGTTTCCTTCAGATTAATCAATTTCGGAACAACTAATCTTCCGTGAAATCTCAAGCATCCCTCATAAGCAACAGTAAAGTCTTCCGACTGACCATTCTGGGCCTTAATCTTCAACTCATGAATATACGGGTCAGTCCTCTGTGATGCTCTAATGTCTGCAACAATCTGTCGTTCCACCTGAAAATAATAACCCACAAAGTACTGATCCTCTGGCTGAAAACGCCATCCAGAAGTCCCTAAATGCTTATGGACTTTGGATATACTCAACGACGTCAACATCGCAGGTTGGGCTTTCCTACTCAAAGCTGTAACGCCTAGAAATTCCTGAATACGTAGAAAAGAGTGCATGACTAAAGGGGTAAATAATTTTATAAAACTACATGATATTTTATGTGATTTACTTATGATTTTAATTTTGCATGATATGCATGTTCCATTTTTATCTGTTTGAGTTCCGGACGCCTGGACGAGATTAGGGACGACCGAGATGAAAATTAATTAAGATTTTTAAGTCTTAAATTTTTAAGAATGAATTTATCATTATTAAACAACAAATTTCGAAATATGTAAACGGGGAAAGATATAATTTTTGATTGGCAACTTTATGCACATATACACACAACTTTGAGCATGTTATACAAAACTACATGATATTTTATGTGATTTACTTATGATTTTAATTTTGCATGATATGCATGTTCCATTTTTATTCTGTTTGAGTTCCGGACGCCTGGACGAGATTAGGGACGACCGAGATGAAAATTTTTGAGATTTTTAAGTCATTAAATTTTTAAGAATGAATTTATCATTATTAAACAACAAATTTCGAAATATGTAAACGGGAAAGATATAATTTTTAATTGGCAACTTTATGCACATATACACACAAATTTGAGCATGTTATACACACACTATTGTATACAACCACCAAAATTATTTAATCAACCACCAAAATTGTTAAGCCAACCACCAAACATCCTTCTTTAAACATCACATGGCATGGTTGAATACATATACAACACACAACACATGAAAACACATACAAACACTCTCAATTTCCAAGCTTTAACTCTCTCCTCTCTCCCCACACATGTGTATCTCCATTATTCGTAGACTTGAAGTCTTCTCTCCTTCTCTCTTGTATTTCCCTTCACCTTTGTAGCTCAATTATCCTTCCCTCAAGCAACCCCATCAAAACTTCTAGGATTTTTGTGATTCAAAGGCGGTCTTGTTAGATCTATGCACAATTGTTTTCTATCTATGCATGACTCATGTTTTTCATTACGGTTTTGATTTGATCTCATGTTTCTTCGGTCATGGGCGGTTCATGTGACTAGTTTTTCGTCCAATGGTGGTCTGGTAGTTAGTCCATTGAGTTAGTGTCACTTAGGTCCAAATGGGAAGCGATTTGGTCAAGGAATGAATTAGTTACAAATTTTATGATCAGCATGTGTCATGGCTTGTCGTCTGTGTGCGGGTAAGTCAATCGAAGCGGTCTATGTGGTCAAGGTTGATTTCAGGAGATATACCATTAAGTTAGGATCACGTGGGTTCAAACGGGATGTGATTTGTGCAAGAAAAGAATTATTTATGAATTTTATAGCTAACACGTGTTCTTGTTGCAATCTGCAAACGGGAAGTGGGTTTGTGGGCGTCAGGTTGGTCACTACTGTATTGTTTCTTAGTCTTGTTGGTTCTAGTAACTATTATATTGAGTAAGGGTGATGTGGGTTGAAACAGAGAGTGATTTGGTTAATAAATAACTATTTAATGATTTTTACCGTTTTGTCGCTCGTAGTGAGCCTCGTCGGGTCATTTTTGTGAAAATTAAGATTTTAGTTTTAGGGGCTGCCAAAGTTTGTGGATGACTTTAATTGATGTTTTAAGAATATTTTTAGATGTTTTACAGCATTTTTAGAAGTTATTTAATTTATGGGATATTTGGCAATTTTAGCGTATTGGGCCGAATATTTTAAAGTCAAAATTTTTAAGTTCAATTTTAAAGTTTGGACCAAGTTTGTATTAGAACAAGTTCAATTTTAAATTAAGTCTAGGTTATTTTGGCTTATAAGTAGTGGTCCAGACTCCTGAACCAGTCCTTGTACCAGAGTAGAAAATGTATACCTGTGAATATATATTTAATTATATATGTAGTATGTTATTTATAATAATGCTTTAAATGAAGGAATTAAATATATATTGACGGGCTAAACTTTTAAATTATATGATTTTACGTAATGCATGCATCATGAACGTTTTATGAAACGATAAAGGCATGTCATTTTAATAGAAAACCCGAGGAATTGAAGTGACTTGTGGCAAGTTTACGAAGGGAGCTAGCCGGATAGCCGGGCCTGGGGATCCCCTGTTTTAATGTATTACGATCTTATGGATCAATGTGGTCACGACATGGTGAAGTGGCAAGCGTAGAGGTGTGTGGGATCCCGAGGTAAGGTCGGGTGAACCGTACCGCCACGTACGTTGGTTCTTTCGACTGATCAGTCATACGGCCGCTCACATTTCACATATATGACTCACGTTTTTATGTTACGTTACGTCATGCCTTATGATATATACTATATGATTATGATACGTTACGATCGATGACGAACCATGTTTTACGACCATTCACGCATGTATGATTTAATTTTATTTCAGTACACGTATGTGCTTGAGTATGTCCCGACTGGCGGTGAGGGCTTCTAAGCGCCTGTTGCAGCAGTACCCCGTGACAATTATGTTGTCTTTATTTTGTTATGATACACTTTTCAGTCATTTGATTTTTAGCATGTCATGTTCAGTACTTTTACTCACTCTGTTCTTTTTAACACTGTATGGCTGATTTTACATTTACTGTATGAATGATTTTATATTTTAGAATATTTATTTATTTCTGTATCAAGTATAGTTTTAGAAAATGATTTAAAAATGGAACGAGCCATACCTATTAGTTCTTTATTCCGCATATGATTTTTTAAAAAAAAAATTAGAGTCTGGTTCATCTCAAAAGAATATGCCACTAAGTTGATTGGCCCAGGCTGATACTGAATCTCACAATCAAAATCCTTGAGCAACTCCATCCAACGATGTTGCCTCATATTCAGATCTGACTTAGTGAAGATATACTTCAAACTCTTGTGATCTGTGTGTTGGGGATCCGGATCCGCCCCCAGGCGAGGCAGCGGAAGAACATAGAATAAAAGCCGGGAGATGATCAATACGAAAAATAGAATTCAAAATTCAACATGCATAGGGCGTTCAAAACGAATACCTTGCTAGCACTTGTGCCTGGCTCCAACCGGAATTACAAGAACCCGGCTCTTCTCGGTAGATTGCGGTAGATATCGCCAATCCGGTCCACGACCAGAACCGAGACTCCTTCGTCAGGCTGCACTAGAAGCACTGACGAATTCTGCACGAACGGATTCTCCTCGAAAAACTAGGCCGGAACGATTTCCGGCGACGCGGCGGCGGCGGCGGCGGGCGGCGCACGGCGGCGTGAGTTGAGAGAGGAGGGGGAGGCGTTTTCTAGGTTTAGGGTTAATCAAGTGTCTTAGGTTAAGTCATAATCCTATATTAAATAGAATAGGTGATGGACTTGGATCCGGCCCAACGGGCCCGGGTCCAACGGATGAACATTCGTTTCATCTCCATCACCGAGACTTCACCGTAACTCCGATCGCCGATCAGATCGGACCGATCGACTCAGTTTCCGAAACTGAATAATATGATCTAAAAAACCATTTTTCAGAACCCCAGTGCAAAATGACCGTTTTGCCCCTCAACAGCGGGAAACCTCGGTTTGACCCCTGTTGACTTTTAGGAAGTCGCACTTCCCGATATCCTCTTCTCGTGCACAACACATTGAGCTGAGCATCCGTGCGGGAATCTCGAATCTAGTACTTGTGTGACCCTCAATGGTTCAGGGATACAGCTAGCCGTGGGCCCACAACCATTGCGGCTTCGGAATCACAATTCCGGACTTGCCCAACGGATCATGGTAAAGC
>KV004620.1:1135-17125 GCA_001598015.1 Dorcoceras hygrometricum
CAGGCTCGCGTCGGCAGGCGTCGCAACAGAAAAACCATCCACCAAAGCAGTGGTATGCAACCCATGCTCCACCACAAATGCATCAGCTATGAAAGAATGTGATGCTCCAGTATCAAACAATACACGTGCAGGAAAATAAAAAACATAGCAAGTACCTGCAATCACTCCTCCAGGCGTGCCCTCCGCTTGCTCCCTCGCCATGTCACTTGGGCCTGCTGAGGCCCTGAGAAATGAGGCTGGGAAGACAATCCAAAACGATAAGGATCAGGCTGCTGAAATGACCTATGCTGAGTCTCCCCCATCCTCGGCTGCTGAAAAGGGAAAGAACGACCCCTAGAAGATCCTCCTGAACGGCTCTACGGTGGGGCAGCGGTGTGCTTGGATCCAGCCAAAGGACACACTCTCGCAAATTCAAACTGCCACAATTATTACAAGCACCCTGAACTCCCACGCACTGTGTCGAAGGATGCTTCCCTCCACACTGACCACAGAAAATGGCCATGGGACTACTGCTGCTAGAACTACCCGAACCAGAAGAACTAGAACCTGACTTCTTCTTGAACTGATTAACACGAGGCCTAAACCTGTGGCGTCCAGACTGTTGGGCTGTCTACTGCTGGGGTGGCTGGGATGACTGCGAAGACTGGGAAGGTTTCACCCCCGGAACCATGGGACGGTTACCTTGCACCACTTGCGGCCTAACATGAGACCTACGGTTCTGCAGGCCCTCCTCAATATCCATAGCCTTGTCCACCGCATCCGCATAACTCATCGGTGAACCCGCCAACACCAAAGAATACAACTCCTCATTGAGTCCCTCCAAGAACTTGTTCCTCTTCGTCCTCTCTCGGCCAGAAACATGCGAAACATACGCAAGAAGAGAATAAAATCTCCACGCATACTCTCCCACGGACCCAGCACCAGATTATCAAACTCACGCTCCCTGGCGTTAACATAGGACTTAGGGACGTACTCCTGTCGAAAGGCAGTACAAAAATTGTTCCATGAAATCCCTACACCAGTCTCCTCTAGCGCTCAAGAAGCACCTCTCCACCAACGCTCAGTGCTCCTCCTCAACTGAAACGTATCCAAACTCACCTACGCTCATCATCGTACCTCACACGATCAAACAACCCGATTATGTGCTGCAACCAAGACTCCGCATCGGAACTAGACTCATCACCGTTAAACGTCTGAGGGTTCATCCGCTGAAACCTCGCCATCACAACTTCCATGTCTTCCACACGGGCTGCCATCTCATCAACCTCATCCTCAACCTGTCTATCACGTCTATGAAAAGGTCCACTACACTGCACCTCCTTGTTCTGACCCTCGGATTCTTCCGGAATCTGCCCTCTACCTCTACCACTACGTCGAGGAGGCATCTACGAAGGTACTAAGAGGGTAAGGTCACACAATAATAAATATATCACATAGCAAATAAATCACATAGTCATGCACATGAAACAAGCAACATTGTGCCTAGACTCAATTCTGATCAAAAGAAATCAAGCTTATCCTAGCTTAAGCTCTGATACCAAAAATGTCAGGCCTCGTGCTCAACTCAGAGATAAACCACACAAAACAATAGCTGAAGCAATAAAATATTGGCTAAATTTTAGGTTTTGGCCTGACTTTGAAAACATAATTTAAAATACAATGTTATTCAAAATAATGGTTTTACAATGCTCGAAACCAAATACAACACAGCTAACATACAAACATAGAGTGACTCCCAAATAAACCAACATAGATACAATACAATATCATATGTATCTACTACTTATAACATGGAGACTCTATCCACCTCCTGGGGCACTACCAGCTGGATCAACTCCACATCCAGTGGTGAAACCATGTTAACCTGAAAACATACACAGGAAAACAAGACATCCAGCCCCAGAGGGACATGAGGTCAAACCCCAGTACGCAGAGCAACTGAAAAACAACAGTAAGATAGCAACAGATAAAATGCGAATGCTATGCATGAGACAAGGCTACAACTGAAGGCAGGGAGCCAAAGGATTCTAAATAAACAGCTCCAAAATAATCAACAGATCATTGCAGGATAGTGGCCACGGGGTGTGTGAGTATATGGGAGCTACCCACTCGTCTCAACACACGGTACTGGATGCACAACCATTCACTCAACCTGCTGTTGCCCAACTCATGAACCGCTCATAGTGGCTAACAGATCCCATCAGGGAGATGAGGTATACGGGAGTTACCCGCTCGTCCTCCACCACAAGCATCCTGGTACACACAGATCAAGATAACAAGGAACGGCTAAACAAGATCTGATCTCAACATGAATAATGCGTGTATGCACATGCAACAGAATACAACAGCCAACGAATAGCATACACAGTACAGCAGATCAACAAGCAAACACATATATCCATGCCACATCCAATGCTGTAAAACAAGCTCACATCCGTACCTCAGTTCTGAGCTATAATTATCATAAATGAAGTCCCGAGCAACCAGATCTGAAACCTGCTAACCAATAACACATCACGGGCTCAGGGACAATAACACAGAACTTACAAACTGGGAGCTACGAGCTCCACATAGCTCTGTCCTACCCTTCTAGCTCAACAAACAGCTCTAAACGAAGCACAAGGTAGTACTAACACTTACCTAATGAGCTACCTGAACGGCAGAATCAAATCTGCGCTTATGCTAACAGACTACACAGACAAGCTTCCTTCGCGATCTTCTTCCAGCTAATCCCAAGCCTGCGAAAGAGGTATGAGAAGAATTTCCTTAACAATAGGAGTCCAGTGCTACCAGCCTTGTGTCCGTCGGAGCTTCCTACCGTCGGAAATCGAAGAAAAAAAGCTACGATGAACAGTAGCTAGGGTATCGCGACAGGGTAAGATTAAGAGAATATTTCTAAGTGTCGGGAAACAATATCGCGAGACCAGAGTCAAAGTACTAAATATATTACTTAAGTCTCCCAGATCTGATATACAACAGTACCGACAACTTAGGCTCAAAGTCGATCCCAACCCAAACCTGAGTAACACTCCAGATCTGGACCATAGGCTAAATAGATTTGGAACTTATCCAAACGACGTCGCACAGAAGGTCCAACAGATCTCACTACGTCGACCGAAGTCCGCTTACCCAACAGATACACATCATCTGCTAATCCTCAAATCTGAATCGCTAAACGGCGTTGCATTTCGTTCGTAGTGACGTCATCCAAAACGACATCGCATCAGACCCAGATCCAAAAGACCAGATCTCACACACTCAACCTAGCTAGATCTGAAATCCACGAACCGCACCGATCTACTCCAAAACCATGAACTGGACCGTCCATGCAACAAAGCCAACTAACGCGACTCATAGCTGGTCCCAACTCAAACGACGACGTATTGCTATTCGCGTGTAAAACCAACTAGCAAACCCATAATGGCGCACGAATAACAGATCTGATTACAGAATCTGAATATGGTTGACCTGCGTTAACCAACGATCAAGTCTGATTCCTACTCCGCAGAATCTCTAACTTTCCATAGCAGTTCTAAGCACCAATTCGGACCCGATAGCTTCACCAAGCACACCAACTCAAAGCTGGCTCATCCCAGATCTGTTCAAGCCAAATCTGGTCTATGCTAAACCCGATTAATTAACTCAATTAATCCAATAAACTTTTAGGTCTCACAGTTCCTCGGGTGAAAATGAGAATGAAGAAGTGCACTTTCTAATGACTGATGATAGTGATGATGTATTCGAATTTTCTAACAATGAATTTAGATGTGAAGACCTCATATCTGCACTGAATGAGATGGTCCATGAGTACAAGAAACTCTCGCAGACATTCGAGGATGTCAAAGCAGGAAATATATGTTTAGTAGATAAGTCATATGAACCAATATGTTGTCAGTTCAGGGGCTCGGACAGTCTCAAACTCATTTGATACGCTGATGAGGGAGAATGATAAATTACGTACTGATACATTGGAAATGTTCCAAGGAAATCAAAGATTGAATCAGTTTTTAAGCACCTGGACAAGTTTTCTTTTTCACTCAGTAAACTGCATAACTTCTGTCAATGAAAAGTCAGGATTAGGCTTCAATAATGGTGAAAGCAGTCCAGGTGAAATTAGTCCTCGGTCGAGTCTAGCTAATGAAAAGTTTAGAACAATGAACTTTCCAGCATGACACATGATATCCTTGATTCTACTAAGCATGAGAATCGGTCTGAGACTCAACTGAACCAGAACAAGAGATATGTAATAGGCTATATAAAGCCTGAGATTTCTAAGCCGAGATGGCTAAATAACAGATTGAGAAAGACTGGAATGAACCCAGATTGAGCTGGTTTGATCAAAACCAGTAAATGTATAACTCAAAGAAGGCTAAGAAACGTCGAAACAAAGAGGTTCAGAAGAGGAAAGGACCAATTGATTTAAATGCGAAACCCAGACTTAACTGCTCACGAACTGTGGAAAAACTTTTAAAATTATTCAAGTATGGGTTCTAAAAGGAAAATATAATCCGAACCCAAATAGATATGTGTTTGTATGAGTTTGAGTTAACTCATATTTTGAGTATTGCATATTTTGAATGTTTGATTTGAAGTTCAGGCCCATATTATTTCGAAAAATTTTTAAGCCCTGATTTTTAAGCTTCCGTGATTTTGCGCTTATTATGTGTTAATTGTTAGTAATTAGCACGGGGCCTGACAAGATATGTGTACCAAAATCTTTTTTTCTATAGGTCAGCCAAGAAGAACTGCTGAAGAATTAAACCATGTATTTGGACAGTAGTTGTTTGAGAAAAATGACGGGTGATCCAAACTGCTATTAGAAATCAAATACGACAATGGTCCTAAGATCACATTTGGTGATATTCCAAAAGTAACACTGTGGGTAAGGACAAGATTATCCATTGTAATATCATTAAAGATATCTTGTTGGTTGACAATCTGTGTTATAACTTGATTAGCATTAGTCAGCTGTGTGATAGTGATTTGTGTTGTTAATTTTCACAAACACACATGCACAGTCACAGCCTTGCTAATCTGATTGTACTGACAGGACACAAATAAGAGAACACCTATAAGGTTAATTGGTCAGATCAGACGGTAGCTGAACCAACTTACCTTATTACTGACTATTCTTAATGTTTGGTTATGGCATAAACACATGAACCACTTAAATTGTAAAAGGATTGCGAGTATTCGTAAGAATTTTTTGGTCACTGGTCTGCTCAAAATTGACTTTTCAAAATATTACATTTGTTCCCCTTATCAGCTTAGAAAGAAAGTTCTATCTGATTTTAGAAACAAAGAGTGCAATTCATCCTTCCGAAGCCTCAGCTGTTACATATGGACCTCTTCAATAATATAACCATGATGAGTTTAGATGGAATAAGATACGTTCTTGTTATAATCGATGATTACTCCACATTCACCTAGGTAATTTTTCAAAATCAAAGGATCGGACTCTGTACCAACTTTGTGAATTTTAAACCGTAATCAAAATGAGAAAATCTTGTTCTGTCAATTGGATTAGGAGTGATCAAAGAACAGATATTTAAATCAAAAAAATTATCCTTATATATTGATAATAAAGGAATCAGACATGAGTTATTTGTGGCCAGATCACCTAAGCAGTATGGTCTTGCTGAGAGGAGGAAATCGTACTATAAAAGAGGTCGTTAGAATTATGCTTGCTAATTCTGGATTTCTCAAAATTTTTGGCTGAATTAGTGCATGATATACCTAGAATAGATCAATGTCTAATAAAAATCTTGGAAAAACTCCATATGATATTTAAAATGGCAAGCAACCTGATATTTCTTACTTCAGCGTGTTCGGATGCAGATGTTACAATCATCAAAGAGGTAAATTCCATTTAACTGCTTTGTATTCCAGAGATGACATTGGTATATTTTTGGGTTACTCAGCTCAGTCAAGCTTATCGTGTTTTTAATAGTGGAACACTGACAGTGAAGATCTATTCATGTTGTTTTTATTATTCTTGCTTTAACTCTAATTCTAATGCAACTATAAATTATTTGAGTAATTGTTTGGACACTGTTAACCTTGATGACTCAAGTGATGATGAAGTACATGTTAGAAGATTTGCAGATCCTCAAGTCGATGCTCAAGTCAACCTAGTTGTCAATCGAGAAGAGGTCCAAGTTGAGGAAGTCCAAATAGACACTGATCCAATCCAAGCTGTTTTCATGTGAGGCCCGATACTCTAAATCAGAGATTAAGCACGTATAACACAAAATATGGAAGATTAAAAGTGGATAAAATTTTTCTTTTTACCTGACCGGAATTAATACTTAAAATAAGTGAAATACTCCAAATACCGATTACATACCACAACAATACCGAGTAAGGATACAACAAATATAGCCAATAATAACAAGTATCCAAAATAAACAAAATCTCGAATTTGAAATACAACAGCAGCTCGGGGAATTCCACGACATAGATTCAATGACACTATACATAAAAATATAGCTGGGACACTCTATCAACCCCTCGGGGCACAGCTAGCTGACACAACTCCTTGGCCAGGTGATGAACCTGGGAAACCTGAATGGCACACAAACAACCAAACAGCCTCGAAGGGATAGGGATCAAACCCCAGTACGGAGAGCAGCATAAACCAGCTAATAGACAACAATGACATAGTAATATGCAATGCATGATGGCAGGAGGAACGAAGGAGTTCGAAAGAATAAGTCAACAACTGGTGCCCACAAGCTCATGAGAATGTGGTAGCTATCCACTCGTCTCATAGCGGAAACAACCAGAACACCAGGGAGAAGAGGAGCAGGGTAGTTAGTCGATCGTCCTCAAGTAACCAAACCAAGAGCTTCCTGGTACTAATAGATTAGCAACAGCACAACGGCTAACAAGGGGTATGAGCTCAACATGAAATGCAGGTATGCAGGAATAACAGCTTTCAATATACGGCAACAAAACATAAGCAAGCAACAACAAGACACAGTATAGATACATACGGCACAGCATACCAGCACGCATACAATTACATCCATGCCTATCTCAAAGCTGTAAAATAAGCTCACTTCCGTACCTTACACAGATCATGGCACAATACCTCAGCACAGTTTATAGTTAACGGCAGAACACACTTCCCAGCTCCGCTCAATTCTATGCCGAGAAATCAAGGCAAAAACCACAAGAAAAGCTCTAATCTTCCAAGATACTCAAGAAATTTAGCTCTGCCTGGCTTACACAGCTCACGGCTAAAGCTTCGTAGCTCAAAGGAACCACGTCTAACCAACAAAGCACTAACCATCTCAAATATAAACGCTAGGAGTAGAACTTAACACTAGTAGAACACGGTTATCGAATTGGAGTTTAACTCAGCTGAAAATAGCGAAACCTAGCTCACTCAGTTCCTCTACTAATTACTCTATCCAACCTCCTTCCGACTCCAAACTGATACAAGGACGTTGGCCTTGAAGAGGGGTTTCTAATCGAGGTATCCTCACTCAAATCTGACCAGACAAACTCCGTAAATTGGAATACGAAGTTATCGGGTGAACAGTAGCAACAAGGGTTTGGATAATATCTATCGGGATACTCGGTAGAAGATAAGATACGTGTTTCATAAAAATAACTAAGTGTTGGTCAACACATAAATATATAGACTCCCTACTAAAGCTAGAGTAAAGTCAAACCATCTTGGACCTCTTCACCGTACCAGCTCAGGCATGCAAACACGAAAACCAGATCGTGGAACCCTTGACCAGCTCGAAGCATCCAGCACATCTCTAAGCTGGTTCCAGCTCTTAGAAACACAATAAATCCCAAAGATGGTTCCCTCTAAGATGGTGTCCCCAAAACCAGCTCAGGAGTACGCTGCTTTCATCCAGCATAGCGCTAAGCTGACCAGCTCAGGTACTCTAAGCGGCACACACCTAGCTTGGATCACTAACGCAAACCTGGCATGGTCTACGATGCTCAGATCAGCTCACAGGATACAATCCAGCTCAAAACAAATCTGTCCAACCAGCTTGAACCAAAACTGGTCCTGCTTTAACATCATAATCCACCAGCAGACCTCTAAGCTGGTACCAGATTGCACACTGGACCTGAAACAATTATCTTCAACCAGCTTGCGTATAATCTCAGACCAGCTGCCAGCAAAGCTGATTCCTTTCCAACCCGAATTCCTAAGCGTTAACATCTCTACTGAAACCCAAACAGTCTATGCTGTCTGCTTAGAAAATCTTGGACCAGCACACATCTAAACTGGTCCCTTCCCCAGCAGTTTATCTAGCTGAAATATCTCCTCTGGTTAATCATTACTTCGATCTGATTAACTCACTAATTACCATATGATAATTTTCGATCCTCACATTCTCCCGAACTAGAAATGGATTTCGTCCTTGAAACGAAACCACAGCTACAAACCAGAACTGAAATAATACCAGAAAAACATCCAAATTGAAATATGCAACAATCCCGTATTCCTCAATGCTCTCCAAGAGGCCACTAACCAAGAGTACAAAATGACTCCAAACACCAGTCAACAAGAAAAAGATTACCTGAGTCAATACTGTGCATAATCAAACAGATGAGGGCACTCATGTCTCATCTTATCTTCCACTTCTCAAGTAGCCTCTTCTCTACCACGCTTGCTCCACTGAACCATTACTATAGGAATGGAATTTTTTCTCAATTATTTCTCCTTCCTATCCAGAATCTGCACTGGATACTCAACATAGCTCAAAGTTTGATCCAGCTCAACTTCATCGGTTCTCAGTACATGGGAAGGATCTGGATCATATTTCCTCAACATGGGCACATGAAACATGTCATGCATCGTTGCTAACTCAGCAGGTAGCTGCAAACGATACGCCAAGGATCCAATCCTTTCAATAATTTCAAACGGTCAGATGAATCTAGGAGCTAATTTACCCTTGAGCCTAAATCTCATCACGCTATTGAAATTGGAAACTCTCAAAAACACTTGATTGCCAACCTGAAACTCTAATGGCCTACGCCTTCTGTTAGCATAACTAGGTTGACTATCTTGAGTAGCTTTCATTCTACTCCAAATCAGCTCAATCTAATCCTTCATATGCTGCACAAACTTAGGAGTATACAGCTGTTTCTCTCCAAATTCTTCCTGACAAATCGGCGACCTGCAATTCCTACCATACGATGCTTCGAATGGTGCCATCCCGATAGTCACTTGGTATCTGTTATTATACGAAAACTCCACCAAGGATAAAAAATCTTTCCAACCACTACTGAAATCCATAACAATAGCTCGCATCATGTCCTCCAAAGTCTGTATTGTTCTCTCGGATTGGCCATCTATCTGAGGGTGATACGCTTTACTCATATCCAATCTCGAATCCATTGTTGCTTGCAAACTCTTCCAAAACCTGGAAATAAATCTAGGACTCTATCAGACACGATCGTCACCGGCACTCCATGCAATCTAACCACATGGTCAACGTACAGTCTCGCCATCTTCTGCATAGACCATCTTATATCATAAGGAATGAAGTAGAGCATACTTGGAAAGTTTTTCAATCTCTACCCAAATCGCATCGCAAAATCCTTGTTTGAACGAGGTAAATGGGTCACCAAATCCATAGCAATGTGCTCCCAATTCCATTGAGGCACCTCTAAACATTATAGCAATCCTCCAGGTATCATCCTCTCGGCCTAGACCTACTGACAACCCAAACATCTTGCTACAATCCAGAAATATCATTCCTCATGCCTTCTGTAGCACCCCAAATCCATAGGATCACAAATTGTTTAGCCTTTCTATTCTAAGGGCTGATTTGAGATTTTGAGCATTTTGATTTCACTATAAAATCTGATTTCTTTCTTTTTCTTCCAGCTTAGAAGCAACGGTCCAGAGGGTTCCTGAAGGATTTTGCCCCAAGCACAAATCTGAAATGGTCCAGATCTGAATTTCCTTTAAAACTAAAATGATTTCAGTTGGGAGATCTATTTTTATTAAATTGATGTAGCAAGATTTTAAATTACATTAGTAGTAGGGAGCTTTTAGCCAATTTTTTTAAAGAGGACAAAGAGCTGGAATGGCCAACCATACCTACTCAAGTGTTTTCACCTACTACCCAATAATGCTCCCACATATAAGAAGGTTTACGTGAAATTCTGGATTCATTTTGGATTGCAAGAAAACTTTTAGTACCCTCAAATATTTAAGAAGCTCTCAGAGGTGTGATTGAGGAGATTTCCGGTCGAGGCCATCTGCTCGTTGCGACCTTCTTTTCAGGCAAGTAAATCTGATTCTTGCTGCATCTGGAAATCATATATACTACTTCGTTGTTTTCTGTGTATGTTTGCCTGTTGCATGTTCCAGTTTGGGTTTATGTTAAGTTATGGATTCACTGCTTGATGTTTTAGTTAAACTTTTAGTAAGCAGCTGTGTTATCAAAAAGACTGAGTTGTACAGATTCCAGTTGAGATAAGCCAAGAAATGTTCTCGTCGTTCCTATGTACTACGGAAGCTCTGGAAATTGAATCTAAACAGATAGGCGACTCTTGATCGATCGGGATTTTGTTTTGATTGGATAAGCGGAGCTAGTTTGTTTAGGGACTGTCTGAGTTGATGCAGTATTTTCGTGTTTCTTAGCCAAGTCTGTTTCCTACGCGTAAGTAGTATCTTAGCCAAATCTGTGTGATGGGTTTCTCATAGCTGAGTGGCCTTCCAAATCCTAAATTCTTGCCCCGAAGCTTATATTACTGCTTCTCAGTCAGATCTGTTTTCTCAACCAAATCCGTTTTCTACGCGAAATCTGTTTACATAGAACCAGATCTGTTTTCATCTATTCGCAAGCTATTTTCTCTAGTCAAAGATGTTATTCATGTCTGTGATCTGTTTTCACACCTGAGATCTGTTATATAGTCAAAGTCATCCCTATTCGCATGAGATCTGTTTACCTCAACCCAAATTTGTTTGCACTCTCAAGTCGTTTCTCTTCAGAGCTGATCTTTGCTATCATCAGCTCCTAGCCCAGCAGTACACTCAGTAATCTTTTTAAAGATAAAAAATGAGTTTTATAGCAGTGAATCTACCAGTTTTCAGTGATCGATCTTTGATCGAAAGCAAAGTATAAATTTGTTTTAAAGTAAAGGAAGTAAAGTTTCAGTTTTAAGGACTTATGGCATAGAGGACCCGGTCACCCAGGAATGGATCAAGATATTATGGTACTACTATAATATCCCTTCAGACTTACTGATTCAGTTAACATGCTTCATGCACAAGGACCACCAGAGAGCCTCT
Organism: Dorcoceras hygrometricum; assembly: GCA_001598015.1. Classification (NCBI taxonomy): domain Eukaryota; kingdom Viridiplantae; phylum Streptophyta; class Magnoliopsida; order Lamiales; family Gesneriaceae; genus Dorcoceras; species Dorcoceras hygrometricum. The sequence continues at coordinate 12,411 of KV004620.1, forward strand.
AGACCATAAGTCACTCAGTACAAAGCAATTCAGATCCGATGTTCCTATCTGTCTTACCAGTAGCGATATTTCAGCTTCAGATGTCTTCCTTTAATTTACGTATTATGTTACATTTATGCTTGCATTTTACGTGATCATTGTTATCCTCAGTTTTACTCGTTGAGCCCCTAGGCTCACTAGTTTTCTCGATGCAGGTGAGGCAGCTCAAGGGCAGGCGGGTGGCGCAAGTTGAACTAGATTTGGGGGCTGTGTGTATTGGTCAATGGCCAGCTTTTCCGTGTAGTCATAGCTGTTGTTTTTTTTATCTTTTGTAAACTGTATTAAGATGCAGGTGAGGCAGCTCAGGGGCAGGCGGGTGGCGCAAGTTGAACCAGATTTGGGGGTTGTGTGTGTTGGTCAATGGCCAGCGTTTCCTCGTAGTCATAGCTGTTGTTTTTTGATCTTTTGTCTACTGTATTAAGATCCATTACAACAATAGAGATTTCATATAGAGTTCCAGTAGTTGTAATATCTGATTTTTTTTAATAAAAAATCTGAAGTCTTATATTTCAAATCTGTTTCCACAGTTTAATTTTGGCGCCATCTGCTTTATTTTAGTTTTGTGTAAGGAAATACAGCTTACTATATTTCGAATTTAGTCCTTCTATTTCTTTCGATTTTCATTTACTTCAATTCCGTTGATTCCCATGGGTTTGGACGTCACAACTTGGTATCAGAGCATGGTTCTGCGATAAACACACACTTCCCAGTCTGGAGCAGCTTTCACCGTCTGCATCTCCTGATCTGTGAGTTTTATTGTTATGTTAAGAGTTCTTTCTCTTATGAGTTCTGATGTTCTTTTGTGGTGGATTGCGGGCTATAGCTTAAGATGTCAGGAAGAGAAAGAGGTAGAGGAAGCACCCCTGTAGAAGAACCTAGTCCAGATAGTAATGCTCGTATTACCCAACTCTTAGAGCAGTTAGTAGAGCAATCCGACAGAGGCAATGGCCAATCTCCCAGCATCATGGGATCCAATCATGATGATTCCCAAGAGAGGTTTCGAAGACATAAACCAAAGGAGTTCAGTGGTACAACAGATCCGCTTGTTGCTGAGAGCTGGATCAAGTCTATGGAAGTTATTTTTGAGTACCTTCAGATTCCAGATCTGGATAGGCCTAGGTGCGCTATCTATATGTTAAGAGATGATGCAATGATCTGGTGGAAGGGAGCAAAACTGTCGGTAGATTTGGTCAATCTCTCGTGGGAAGAGTTTAAAACGAGTGTTCTTTGAGCAGTACTTCACAGCAGACAAGAGGTCTGTGTGAGACCTGAAATGTAATTGACCTTCTTTTCAGGCAAGTAAATCTGATTCTTGCTGCATCTGGAAATCATATATACTACTTCGTTGTTTTCTGTGTATGTTTGCCTGTTGCATGTTCCAGTTTGGGTTTATGTTAAGTTATGGATTCACTGCTTGATGTTTTAGTTAAACTTTTAGTAAGCAGCTGTGTTATCAAAAAACTGAGTTGTACAGATTCCAGTTGAGATAAGCCAAGAAATGTGCTCATCGTTCCTATGTACTGCGGAAGCTCTGGACATTGAATCTAAACAGATAGGCGACACTGGTTTGATCAGGATTTTGTTTCGATTGGATAAGCGGAGCTAGTTTGTTTAGGGACTGTCTGAGTTGATGCAGTATTTTCGTGTTTCTTAGCCAAGTCTGTTTCCTACGTGTAAGTAGTATCTTAGTCAAATCTGTTTGATGGGCTTCTCATAGCTGAGTGACCTTCCAAATCTCAAATTCTTGCCCCGAAGCTTATATTACTGCTTCTCAGTAAAATATGTTTTCTCAGCCAAATCCGTTTTCTACGCGAAATCTGTTTACATAGAACCAGATCTGTTTCATTTATTCGCAAGCTATTCTCTATTCAAAGCTGTTATTCATGTTTGTGATCTGTTTTCACACCTGAGATCTGTTATATAGTCAAATTCATCCCTATGCGCATGAGATCTGTTTACCTCAACCCAAATCTGTTTGCACTCTCAAGTCATTTATCTTCAGAGCTAGTCTTTGCTATCATCAGCTCCTAGCCCAACAGTACGTTCAGTAATGTTTTTAAAGATAAAAAATGAGTTTTATAGCAGTGAATCTACCAGTTTTCAGTGATTGATCTTTGATCGAAAGCAAAGTATAAAGCTGTTTTAAAGTAAAGGAAGTAAAGTTTCAGTTTTAAGGACTTATGGCATAGAGGACCACCCGGTCACCCAGGAATGGACCAAGATATTATGGTACTAATATAAATATCCCTTCAGAGTTACTGATTCAGTTAACATGCTTCATGCACAAGGACCACCAGAGAGCCTCTAGACCATAAGTCACTCAGTACAAAGCAATTCAGATCCGATGTTCCGATCTGTCTTACCAGTAGCGAGATTTCAGCTTCAGATGTCTTCCTTTAATTTACATATTATGTTACATTTATGCCTGCATTTTACGTGATCATTGTTATCCTCAGTTTTACTCGTTGAGCCCCTAGGCTCACTAGTTTTCTCGATGCAGGTGAGGCAGCTCAGGGGCAGGCGGGTGGCGCAAGTTGAACCAGATTTGGGGGTTGTGTGTGTTGGTCAATGGCCAGCGTTTCCTCGTAGTCATAGCTGTTGTTTTTTTGATCTTTTGTCTACTGTATTAAGATCCATTACAACAATAGAGATTTCATATAGAGTTCCAGTAGTTGTAATATCTGATTTTTTTTTAATAAAAAATCTGAAGTCTTATATTTCAAATCTGTTTCCACAGTTTAATTTTGGCGCCATCTGCTTTATTTTAGTTTTGTGTAAGGAAATACAGCTTACTATATTTCGAATTTAGTCCTTCTATTTCTTTCGATTTTCATTTACTTCAATTCCGTTGATTCCCATGGGTTTGGACGTCACAACTTGGTATCAGAGCATGGTTCTGCGATAAACACACACTTCCCAGTCTGGAGCAGCTTTCACCGTCTGCATCTCCTGATCTGTGAGTTTTATTGTTATGTTAAGAGTTCTTTCTCTTATGAGTTCTGATGTTCTTTTGTGGTGGATTGCGGGCTATAGCTTAAGATGTCAGGAAGAGAAAGAGGTAGAGGAAGCACCCCTGTAGAAGAACCTAGTCCAGATAGTAATGCTCGTATTACCCAACTCTTAGAGCAGTTAGTAGAGCAATCCGACAGAGGCAATGGCCAATCTCCCAGCATCATGGGATCCAATCATGATGATTCCCAAGAGAGGTTTCGAAGACATAAACCAAAGGAGTTCAGTGGTACAACAGATCCGCTTGTTGCTGAGAGCTGGATCAAGTCTATGGAAGTTATTTTTGAGTACCTTCAGATTCCAGATCTGGATAGGCCTAGGTGCGCTATCTATATGTTAAGAGATGATGCAATGATCTGGTGGAAGGGAGCAAAACTGTCGGTAGATTTGGTCAATCTCTCGTGGGAAGAGTTTAAAAGAGTGTTCTTTGAGCAGTACTTCACAGCAGACAAGAGGTCTGTGTGAGACCTGAAATGTAATTAAGATTAATTTGTTGGAATTAATAGGTTTTTGGAGATTTCTGGTGGTTCAGATCTCTGTTTGGAGGTTTGGTTTGTATTTTCGGGTCAGAAATAGCATTTAGAAAAAATCTGGAAATTTTGGTTTTTCTAGTTTGAAATCTGGTTTTGCGAGAAATCTGTAGGTTGGTGAAATCTGTTTGTTTCGTGAGAGATCTGTTCGAATTTTGTGAAATCTGGGCGCTTAGTGTTGCGGCGTGTTTTTTAGCGAGAGGGCTTGATACGCCGTCGTTTTTGTGAGATCTGGACGTCTTGTGTAGGAGAGATCTGCGCGCTATTTCGTGTGAAGTCAGCTCCGTGTGTTTTGTATGGTGTGAAACGCTGCCGTTTAAATAAGTTAATACGGTGTCGTTTAGGCTTAGCATTGTGGTGAGATCTGATGCGCACGGGTGAAATCTGTTAGGCGTGGGCGTTATGTGATACGTCACCGTTTAGTTAAAATGGTGCGACGCCGTATTGAGCTAACGTGAGAGATCTGGTCGCGTGGGATGAGATCTGTTGATTGAGGCAACGTTTAGCGTTTAACGCTTGTTGTCCAGACTTCTCCGCGGTAGTGTTAGCATTTCCAGATTTCACCGTGTCGTTGTGCGACGTCGTTTTAGCTTTCAGCGCTCTTGGTTTTTAGAATTCAGATTTCACCGTGGCTTTTATGCAAGATAGCGCATGCTTTGGTTGGTGGAGAAATCTGTTTCTGTCGGTGGAATAATTTAAACAGATTTCTCGCGCTTATTTTAGGAGCAAGGCTTGGGTTCGTTGTATTCAACCAGATCCCATACTTAGTAAATTTCTCCCGATCTTCGTTCTCTGTTTTCAAACCCTTGGTTATTGTTCACCGTGATTTTTATCCGGCGATTCCTGTCGTTTCCGGCCACCATTTTTCACATTCAAGGTAGCGTTGGACTCCTCTTGGAAAGCTCTTTCATCTCATACCATTTTTAGAGGCTGTATTTAGCTGGAGCAAAGGCACGAAGTTGCTGTTCACATTCGTGCGTTTCGCGGTTGCAGGTAGCTTTTCGAATTGTGATGGGATCTTGTTCCTACCCTTGTTTTAAGCTCCTTGTGTTGTAGTTTGGCTGAGATTAGTTACTGGATTTTAGTGTTTAATTCCAATCGTGAGCTTTTGGGTTGTTGGCCGTGATCTTTGTGCAG
>KV004620.1:17264-30732 GCA_001598015.1 Dorcoceras hygrometricum
TGCTTCTTTGTTTTCTTACCAGGATGCGAGGGCGAGCGGCGATACCGCACTCTCATTTCCCCTATGCGCCGAGTGGCTAGATACCACAGTTCATAGGTTGGGTGTTGATGCATCTGGTAAGGGTGGGCGAGTAGGGGTGAGTGGGTAGCACCCACATGTCCTACACTCACCGTGGCCACATATCCTATTGCAGATCCCGTTGAGCTGTTGTCTCTTTTCTCATGCATAGCATCTGCATTTTATTCTTTCTGTTACTGCTGTTTTATAGTTGCTCTCCGTACTAGGTTTGACCCCATGTCCCTCTGGGGCTTGGTTGTTTTCCTTGTTTGTGTTGTTTTCAGGAAACCCAGGTTTTACAGCTGGTCGTGGTTTTAATCCAGCTGGTGGTGCCCCAGGAGGTTGTTGAGTATCCCAGTAGCATATAGCATATTAATACGTATCGGTACTGTTAGCCAGGGGATGCCCTGTGCTTTGTTGTTGTATTATGTTGTTGGAGTCTGATACATGTTATTGTTGTTATATTGCTATACTGCGTTTGATTGTTTTTACAAACTGGGATATATTTTGAGTATCGCACTATTTTAAATTATATTGTTTTAAACCGTCAGGCCAAAAGCGAAAATTTTACCCGCTTTTTGATAGCTTCCGCATGTGTTTGTGTGTTTTTACTCTGATATGAGCACGAGGCCTGACATTTTTGGTATCAGAGCTTAAGCTGGGATAAGCTCGATTTCTTTGATCACACTCGAGTCTAGGCACAGTGAGGTGTGTTGCATGTGCTTGGTTATGTGACTACGTGCTGCATATTTCTGTGTTTTATGCTATCTATGCCGTATCTGTTCTGTTTTCTTGATCTTGCTGAGTGTTTTCGTAGATGCCGCCTAGACGTCGTGGTAGAGGTAGGGGGCAGTTTGAGGAATCAGCAGGACAGAATGAGGATAGGCGTAGTGTCCGTAGTCATACTCATGTTAGCAACGAGGAGGAAGATGAGATTGCGGCACCTCCTGCGGAGCGGATGGATGTTGTTATAGCACGGTTTCAGCGGATGAACCCTCCACTCTTTAATGGTGATGAGTCCAGTGAGGATGCGGATTCGTGGCTCCGTAACATCATTGGTCTTTTTGATCGGGTGCAGTATGATGATGATCTTCGGTTGAGTTTAGCGACTCTCTTGCTCAGGAAGGCTGCAGAGCGCTGGTGGCAAGGCGCTTCGAGTACCTTGTTAGAGACCGGTGTTGGGATCTCTTGGGACAGTTTTTGCAAGACCTTCCGACAGGAATATGTACCCGAGTCTTATGTGAACGCTCGGGAGCGGGAGTTCGACCATCTGGAGCAGGGTTCCATGACTTTTCGGGAGTATTCTAGGAAGTTTTCTTCTCTGTTGGCGTACGTTCCCCATGTTTCTGGCCGGGAGAGGGCCAAGCGGACTCGATTTCTTGAGGGCTTGAATGAAGAGTTGTATCAGATGGTGCTGACCAGCAAACCCAAGAGCTATGCTGAGGCAGTTAACACTGCTATTGATATTGAGGAGGGTTTGCAGAATCGTCGTGCTCGCAGGCAGCAGGTGGCGCAGGTTAGTCGTCCTGCTATTCAGGGAGCACAGTCTTCCCAGTCCTCCCAGTCAACCCATCAGCCACAGCAGCAGCAGCATCAGCAGCAGGTGGCTCAGCAGTCTGGCCGTCAGAGGTTTCGACCCTGCGGTCAGCAGTTCAATAAGAAGTCGGGTTCTGGCTCTTCTGGTTCAGGTAGTTCGAGTAGCAGTGGATCTCGGGCTGAGTTTTTTTGGGGCCAATGTGGAGGTAAGCACCCTTCGACGCAGTGTATAGGGGTTCAGGGTGTTTGAAATCTTTGCGGGCAGTATGGGCATTTTGCGAAAGTATGTCCTTTGGCTGGATTTTAGCATACCGCTGCCCCACTGCAGGGTCGTTCTGGTGAGTCATCTCGAGGTCGTTCTTTCCCTGTTCAGCAGCAGAGGATGGGGGAAACTCAGCATAGGCCGTTCCAGCAGCCTGTTCCTTCGCGTTTTGGACAGTCTTCCCAACCCTATTTCTCAGGGCCTCAGCAGGCTCAAGTAAATTTCATGACAAGGGAGCAAGAATAGGTCAAACTTGGAGGAGTGATATTAGGTACTTGTACTATTTTTGATTTTCCAGCACGTGTGTTGTTTGATACTAGAGTGTGAGCCTGTTCTCCAAGGAGGTTTTGTTGGATGGTGTGTTGCGGTTTGGTGAGCATGTCTTGTTAGCGAATTTGATTCGTTTGATGCTTTGGGATTTCGATTGCATAGTTGGGATGGATGTGCTGTCTAACTATAGGGCCTCCGTGGACTGCTTCCATGGGATTGTGCGCTTTAGGCCTTTATCTGGCGAGAAGTGGGACTTCTACGGCCAGGATTCTAGATCGAAGATCCCGTTGGTCTCAGCGATGGAGATGTTTAGCTTGTTGTCTTTGGGGAATGCTGGCTTTCTGATCTACGCTTTGGATGCGTCTTCTTCTTCCCGTGTTCAGCTAAGCGACGTTCCCGTGGTGCGACATTTCCTCGATGTGTTTCTGGAGGAGATTCCTGGTTTCCCTCCGAGGCGGGAGATTGACTTCAGCATAGAGCTGGTGCCTGGCACAGCTCCAATTTCACGTGCTCCTTATCGTCTGGCGCCTGTGGAATTGAGAGAACTCAAGGTGCAGTTAGATGATTAGCTGGAGAAAGGTTTTATCCGACCTAGTATGTCACCGTGGGGAGCGCCCATACTGTTTGTGAAGAAGAAGGATGGCTCAATGCGTATGTTCATTGATTTTCGCCAGTTGAATAAAGCTACTGTGAAGAACAATTACCCGTTGCCGAGAATCGATGATCTGTTTGATCAGTTGCAAGGTTCTGTGGTGTACTCGAAGATTGATCTTCGTTTAGGGTATCACCAGTTGAGGGTGAGAGATCAAGATGTCGCGAAGACTGCTTTTCGTACGAGGTACGGGCATTTTGAGTTTCTGGTGATGCCGTTTGAATTGACTAATGCCACTGCAGTCTTTATGGATTTGATGAACCGAGTTTTCTGTGAGTTTATCGATCAGTTTGTGATCGTGTTCATCGACGACATCTTAGTCTATTCGAAGACTCATTTGGAGCACAAGGAGCATTTGCGTATTGTCCTTCAGACGCTGAGAGACCAGCAGTTGTATGCAAAGTTTTCCAAGTGTGAGTTCTAGTTAGATCGCGTTGTATTCTTGGGACATGTGATTTCAGCCGAGGGGATTTCTGTGGATCCTAGCAAGGTTGATGCCGTTCAGAACTGGGAACGTCCCAGGAATGTTTCCGAGATTCGCAGTTTCTTGGGTCTGGCTGGCTATTACCGTCGCTTCATTGAGGGATTTTCCAGTATAGCAAAGCCGATGACTCAACTAACTCAGAAGGACAAGAGGTTCGTTTGGACTGAGCAGTGCGAGAATGCTTTTCAACTGCTCAAGGAAAAGTTGACTACTGCGCCTGTGTTGGCTCTACCGTCCGGTTCAGGTGGTTTCGTTGTTTGGTCCGACGCTTCGCTCAATGGATTGGGTTGTGTATTGATGCAAAATGGTCGAGTCATTGCGTATGCCTCGCGGCAGTTGAAACCGCACGAGACTCGTTACCCAGTCCATGATTTGGAGTTAGCAGCGGTGGTCTTTGCGTTAAAGATCTGGCGTCACTACCTGTATGGCGAGCAGTTTTTGGTGTACTCCGACCACAAGAGTTTGCAGTATCTATTTTCGTAGCCTGACTTGAACATGAGACAACGTCGGTGGATGGAGCTGCTAAAGGACTTTGATTGTGAGATTAAGTACCAGCCTGGGAAGTCGAACGTAGTACTTGAACATGAGACAACGTCGGTGGATGGAGCTGCTAAAGGACTTTGATTGTGAGATTAAGTACCAGCCTGGGAAGTCGAACGTAGTGGCCGATGCTTTGAGCAGGAAGGCTAGTGAGATGCTTGCGTCGTTGTACATCTCTAAAGATCAGGAGCATCTTAACACTACGGGTTGGAGATTCTACCCGGCTGAGGATTACGTTGTGGGTTTCATCGTTCCAAGTGGAGCCGCAGATTGTTTCGACTATTCGAGCAGCTCAGAGAACTGATCCGTCTATCCACGAGTTGAAGTTGAAGGTCAGGGCTGGCGAGCTTGATGATTATTCTGTCTCTTCTGATGGGTGTTTGCATTTCCGGGGCAGGTTGGTTGTGCCCAATTTGATTGATTTGAAGGAGGAAATCCTTCAGGAAGCGCACTGTAGCAGACATAGTGTTCATCCTGGTGCACGGAAGATGTACCACGCTTTGAAGCCGCACTTTTGGTGGGCTGGCCTGAAGAGCAACGTGGCGGGTTTCGTTGCTCGTTGTTTGAATTGTCAGATGGTTAAGGCCAAAAGGATGAGACCTGGTGGTCTGTTGCAGAGTTTGGAAGTGCCCCAATAGAATTGGGAGCACATTGTTATGGATTTCGTGACGCATATGCCTCGTTCCAGCAGATGATGCGATGCTATTTGGGTGGTTATAGACCGCTTGTCGAAGTCTGCACATTTTATTCCCTATGGGATGACCTTCTCGTTGAAGAAGATGGTGAAGCTGTACGTTGATTTTGTTGTTAGACTGCATGGTGTGCCTGTTTCGATCGTTTCCGATCGAGATCCGAGGTTTACTTCCAGGTTTTGGAAGAGTTTTCAAACAGCTTTGGGTACCAGATTGGCTATGAGCATCGCATATCACCCCCAGACAGATGTCCAATCTGAGAGAACTATCAGACGTTGGAGGATATGTTAAGAGCTGTTGTGTTGGATTTCGGAGGTAGCTGGCAAGACGTGTTGTCTTTAGTAGAGTTTTCCTACAATAACAGCTATCAGGTGAAGATTGGCATGGCGCCGTTTGAGGCTTTATATGGCAGGAAGTGCAGATCGCCGATATGTTGGGAAGAAGTGGGGGAGAAGCAGCTATCTGCCCCTGAATTTGTGCAGCAAATGAAAGATAATGTGGATCTTATTAGACAGCAGATGAAAGCTGCCCAGGATCGCCAAGCCAGTTATGCGAATAAGAGGCGTCGACCTCTTGAGTTTCAGGTTGGTGATCGTGTATTTCTCAAAATTTCTCCATTTCGCAGTGTGATGCGCTTTGGACACAAGGGAAAGTTAGCCCCTCGTTACGTCGGACCGTATGAGATTGTTGAGAGGATTGGCCCTTTAGCGTATCGGCTGTTGCCGTCAGAGTTATCTTCTCTACATGACATCTTTCATGTTTCCATGTTGAGGAAGTATGAGCCAGATCCGTCTCATGTGCTTAGGACTGACGAGGTTGAGCTAGATCAGACATTGAGCTATCAGGAATATCCCTTGCAGATCCTTGGCAGAAAAGAGAAACAGCTGAGAAATAAAACCATTCTGTTGGTTATGGTGTAGTGGAGCAAACATGGAAGGGAAAAGGCTACTTGGGAGATGGAAGAAAAGATGCAGCGCGAGTGACCGCATCTGTTTGAGTAGTTGTTGAGCTAAATTTCCAGTAGTTTGTAGCTTTTGGTTGTAATTCTTCCCTAGTTGTTGTAAATTGTTTCCTCAGTTATCTTGAAGTCTTGGCTTGTGTTAGGCAGAGTTCTGTTGTGTATCTTGCTGTTTAGTTGTATTTCCAGATTGTTATTCTATTTCGGGGACGAAATCCTTTTAAAGTGGGGGAGAAATGTGAGACCTGATTTTGTATTAAGGATTAATTGTGGAAATTAATCGATTGATTAAGAGATTATGTGGGTTTGATCTCTGTTTTGAAGTTTGAGTTGCTTTTTCGGGTCGATTTCCGTCAGAGTTATCTTCTCTACATGACATCTTTCATGTTTCCATGTTGAGGAAGTATGAGCCAGATCCGTCTCATGTGCTTAGGACTGACGAGGTTGAGCTAGATCAGACATTGAGCTATCAGGAATATCCCTTGCAGATCCTTGGCAGAAAAGAGAAACAGCTGAGAAATAAAACCATTCTGTTGGTTATGGTGTAGTGGAGAAAACATGGAAGGGAAGAAGCTACTTGGGAGCTGGAAGAAAAGATGCAGCGCGAGTGGCTGCATCTGTTTGAGTAGATGTTGAGCTAAATTTCCAGTAGTTGTAGCTTTTGGTTGTAATTCTTCCCTAGTTGTTGTTGTTGGGGATCCGGATCCGCCCCCAGGCGAGGCAGCGGAAGAACATAGAAAAAACAGCCGGGAGACGATCAATACGAAAAGTCAATAACAACTATCGTCATACATAGGGTGTTCAAAACCACTACCTTGCTGGCACTTGTGCCTGGCTCCAACCGTAGTTACAATAACGTCGGCTCTTCTCGGTAGATTGCGGTAGATATCGCCAATCCGGTCCACGACCAGAAATGAAACTCCTTCGTCAGCCTGCACTAGAAGGACTGACGAGATCAGCACGAACGGATTCTCCTCGTCGAATTGGCCGGAAACGATTTTCCGGCAAAGACGGACGGCGGCGGCGACGGCACACGGCGGCGACGGAGGCGGCTTGAGAGAGGAGATGAGGGGCGGCTGTTTCTAGGTTTAGGGTTAGTGAAGTTATGTTATGTTGAAGTCTTGATTAGGCTTAATTAAATAAGCTTAAGTGTTGGACTTGGACCGGCCCAACGGGCCCGGGTCCAACGATGAACATTCAGTTCATCTCCACCACCGAGACTTCATCGTAACTCCGATCGCCGATCAGATCGAACCGATCGATTCAGTTTCCAAAACTGAATAGTATGATCTGAAAAACCATTTTTCAGAGCCCCAGTGCCAAATGACCGTTTTGCCCCTCAACAGCGGGAAACCCCGGTTTGACCCCTGTTGACTTTTAGGAAGTCGCACTTCCCGAAATCCTCTTCTCGTGCTCAACATATTGAGCTGAGTATCCGTGCGGGAATCTCGAATCTAGTACTTGTGTGACCCTCAATGGTTCAGGGATACAGCTAGCCGTGGGCCCACAACCATTGTGGCTCCGGAATCACAATTCCGGACCTGCCCAACGGATCATGGTAAAGCGTCTAGCAACATCGCCCCATGATCCCCTAGGTATCACTGATAGTGCCTGCAAGAACGAGTTGGTCGTGGTTAGCATACAGTACGGTTCTTTCAATCCATATATCCCGATCAGATCAACGACCATTGGTAAATCCAGAGTCGCTATAGATCCGATAGCTATGCATACATCTTGGAGATCGAATAGTGACATCACGAGTGTAACTAGGTAAACACATTATCCTCGACAACGATGCATCGACTCCTACATGCATCGGGGTCTCACCCAATCCCGACGCCTTATGACCCCAAGTGAGTCGGCAAACGGGTCAAAGTGAGACGCCTATCATGTAGAGTCTCAATGACGTTTCGAGTCATGAGGACTAATCAGTACAACCAAGACCTCGGACTTATCCACTCGACAAATGGTAACTACTTGGAAAGTCCGAAGGAGGGTAGTTCGATAGATCACCAGGTCACTATCTATCTGCATGCTCAGAACATCACAATGTTCCCTACCAATGAAACATGGTACTTCGCATCACAGATACTAGTCTCGAACTCGGGCGGCCTTATCCTCATTTTGACGGCCCAATCGACTAGGAACATGTTCAGAATACACAGCGACTATTAGATGTGTTTCATGATAGCCGTCATACCCACTATCACATCTAACATACGCTCTAGTGAATTCTAGGTCTTTACTCAACGCAATTGTAAATCATTACACACATAATGAAAGTAAAGAACGCCATATAAAAGAATGAGAATATCATATATAAAGACTGTTTCATACAAGAGTCTATAAACCCACACGCCACAAGTTGGATAGTTGGGCATCTACTCTAACAGTTGTAAATTGTTTGCTCAGTTATCTTGAACTCTTGGCTTGTAGTAGGCAGAGTTCTGTTGTGTATCTTGCTGTTTAGTTGTATTTCCAGATTGTTGTTCGATTTCGGGGACGAAATCCTTTTAAGTAGGGGAGAAATGTGAGACCTGAAATGTAATTAAGATTAATTTGTTTGAATTAATCGGTTTTTGGAGATTTCTGGTGGTTCAGATCTTTTTTTGGAGGTTTGGTTTGTATTTTCGAGTCAGAAATAGCATTTAGAACAAATCTGGAAATTTTGGTTTTTCGAGTTTGAAATCTGGTTTTGCGAGAAATCTGTAGGTTGGTGAAATCTGTTTGTTTCATGAGAGATCTGTTCGAATTTTGTGAAATCTGGGCGCTTAGCGTTGCGGCGTGTTTTGTAGAGAGAGGGCTTGATACGCCATCGTTTTTGTGAGATCTGGACGTCTTGTGTAGGAGAGATCTGCGCGCTATTTCGTGTGAAGTCTGCTCCATGTGTTTTGTATGGTGTGAAACGCTGCCGTTTAAATAAGTTAATACGGTGTCGTTTTGGCTTAGCATTGTGGTGAGATCTGATGCGCAAGGGTGAAATCTGTTAGGCGTGGGCGTTATGCGATACGTCTCCGTTTAGTTAAAATGGTGCGACGCCGTATTGAGCTAACGTGAGAGATCTGGTCGCGTGGGATGAGATCTGTTGATTGAGGCAACGTTTAGCGTTTAACTCTTGTTGTCCAGACTTCTCCACGGTAGTGTTAGCATTTCCAGTTCACCGTGTCGTTGTGCGACGTCGTTTTAGCTTTCAGCGCTCTTGGGTTTTAGAAATCAGATTTTTTATGCAAGATAGCGCATGCTTTGGTTGGTGGAGAAATCTGTTTCTGTCAGTGGAATAATTTAAACAGATTTCTCGCGCTTATTTTAGGAGAAAGGCTTGGCTTCGTTGTATTCAACCATATCCCATACTTAGTAAATTTCTCCCGATCTTCGTTCTCTGTTTTCAAACCCTTGGTTACTGTTCACCGTGATTTTTATCCGGCGATTCCCGTCATTTCCGGCCACCGTTTTTCACATTAGAGGTAGCGTTGGACTCCTATTGGAAAGCTCTTTCATCTCATACCCTTTTTAGAGGCTGTATTTAGCTGGAGCAAAGTCACGAAGTTGCTGTTCATATTCGTGCGTTTCACGGTTGCAGGTAGCTTTTCGAATTGTGATGGGATCTTGTTCCTACCCTTCTTTTAAGCTCCTTGTGTTGTAGTTTGGCTGAGATTAGTTACTGGATTTTAGTGTTTAATTCCAGCCATGAGCTTTTGGGTTGTTGGCCGTGATCTTTGTGCAAGGCCGTGAGTTTGTTGTGTTTCCCTGAATCTATCTTGCGTGTGATTTTAGCAGGTTTCCATCAGATTTTACGGGCCTTGTTGTGGTGAGCGTTTAGCAGAATTAAGGTACGATTATTGAGCTTATAATTCAGCGTGGAACCTGGCTTGGATGATTGCGAGATGGCTGTGTTGGGATTGTCGTGCGGTGTTGTTGCTCTGTGTGAGAGCTGTGTATGCTATTTGTGTTTAATTGTTGTGTTGCATATGTTTATATGCTCGTGTTCCAGCATGTTGCATACACGCATGACATTCCATTTCAGTTGTGGCAGCCATTGCCTTGTTTCGTTGTTTCTTCTTTGTTTTCTTACCAGGATGCGAGGGCGAGCGGCGATACCGCACTCTCATTTCCCCTATGCGCCGAGTGGCTAGATACCGCAGTTCATAGGTTGGGTGTTGATGCATCTGGTAAGGGTGGGCGAGTAGGGGTGAGTGGGTAGCACCCACATGTCCTACACTCACCATGGCCACATATCCTGTTGCAGATCCCGTTGAGCTGTTGTCTCTTTTCTCATGCATAACATCTGCATTTTATTCTTGCTGTTACTGTTGTTTTATAGTTGCTCTCCGTACTGGGGTTTGACCCGATGTCCCTCTGGGGCTTGGTTGTTTTCCTCGTTTGTGTTGTTTTCAGGAAACCCAGGTTTTACAGCTGGTCGTGGTTTTAATCCAGCTGGTGGTGCCCCAGGAGGTGGTTGAGTATCCCAGTAGCGTATAGCATATTAATACGTATCAGTACTGTTAGCCAGGGGATGCCCTGTGCTTTGTTGTTGTATTATGTTGTTGGAGTCTGATACATGTTATTGTTGTTATATTGCTATACTGCGTTTGATTGTTTTTACAAACTGCTGATATGAGCACGAGGCCTGACAGTCTGAGTTGAAGCGAGAGTTCTTGACCTGAAGGAAATATGACTGTGCAGGAGTATATCCAGAAGTTTGAGAGGGGCTGCTATTTTGTATCTCTTATTGGAAGGGACCCCGAGGAGAAGTGTTAGGTCCGAAAATTAGGAAATTTAATGTTAGCAAGCGCTACTGTCAAAAATTAAAAATTTTGCGCTGCTATTCTGAGGTGCAATACCTCTGGTTCTTGAACATTAAAACAGAGGACCGGAGACAGATCTGGTATGTAATAAAACATGCGGAAAACACCAGAACTGAATCCTAAATTTTAAAACACGATGCAAACAGATTTCTGTAAATAGAAATCTGTTCGACTTACTGTATGTGCAATAATGTATGTGTGCGTGCTAAAGTAATTGCATATGCGGAACTGTAAATAAGAAATACAATACACAGCTCATTTGTTTATGGAAGTTCGGACTTCAATGTCCTACGTCTCCCCTTCTTCCTCCTCGGAAGGTTCCACTAGAAGATTTGATCTATACATCGTGTACAGACCCGATCTGGCAACCAGCAGCTGCGAGAACTCCTAGACTCTACCAGCCCTCGGCTGTCACTCACTTGTTTTACGCCTATGTGATAAAGGCTACAAACACAGAGTTTAACGTCGTCGTGCTTGGACGGGATCTGATTTTGTATTGGGTTTGAGATTCATTCACTATACAATGAATGTGAATGAATCTTTGTGTGTGTGAGATTTACAGTGTAAGCACAACTCTCGAATGAATAAATCTCACACACTAGGGAAATGCTCTACAAAAGCTGATTGAGACTCAGCAGTAGACACTCTTTATGCGCTCCTCTCTAATGGCGGTCTACTGCTTCGTTTCCAATTTTCTTCCCTCTGTTTTTGAATCCTCTCTCAATCATCATGCAGTCCACTTCTTCCTTCAAATCTTCTCCCTTAATTAGCCTCTGTTCAAATTCAATTCGTTGGACACAAGTTATTCCCGTTGAAATATGTTCTGTAAAGTACCGACAAGGAGTTGTCCTTGTGTCCTTTCTTTTGCAGGCTTTTTGTCGTCTTCAACATTTGAACTAGGCTCAGCAGTTGACATCCAGCTTTAGTAAATCTTCATAATATAATTTGTCAACTGCTTCGCTACTGGTTGTATCTTCAACTACTGCGTCTGGTTATTTCCTTTAGCTTCTTTGCGTCTGGATTCTTTGCGCCTGGTTGTAACTATCAGCGTCTGGTTTGCAACTCTTCACTACATCTGCTTTTCCTGCGTCTGGATTTCCTGTCGACTGGATATGTAAAACACTGTAGCCTGCAACTGGATATACTGTAGCTTGCGACTGGTACATCAGCTGGTGGTCTATATGTGCTAGCGACTGGTTGACCAGCTGGTGAAGATCACTGTAGCTATCTGCTGGTTTCCCTTAGGAGATGTACCTGCTGATTTTACCATCACAAAATCATCGACTGAATCTTAGCGCGAAGGCAAAACGCTGTCGTATCCATTTATCCAAACGACATTGTTTTGCTATCGCTAACGTCAAGTACCATCGACCGGTTGTACTGTAGCTTGCGACTGGATATACTGTAGCTAGCGACTGGATCACCCAACGACTGGTTAGTTCAAACGCCGCCGTTTTAACTTATCCAAATGACATCGTTTGCTATACATCCTCGACTGGTTAAATAACACTGTAGCTCTCGTCTGGATGTACTGTAGCTTGCGTCTGGATTTATCTTTTCTTCGCGCTACATCTGATTCACTGTTAAGCGTTAAACGACGTCAATCCATCTCATGTGCTTCTATTGTCCACTGCTGATTGTGATGACATCACTGCTGACGTCATCATCGCTGATCCATCTAGTTGTCAACTGATATTGCTGACGTCATAGTTTCTGATCATAACTTCTTACAATCAGCAATGCTGACGTCATCATTGCTGATTCCAGATTCCTCTTCTCATTGACGTCTGATTCATTTACGCTTGCGCAATAGCTGATTCATTTATTGTTTGTTCAGCTGTTGTCTTCTTCGTATGTCCAACAGCTTCTCTTCTCTTCAGAATCTGTTATCAGCTTTTGCCTTTCTTCTGTTCAACTGCTGATTGAACTTTGTCTTCACCCAAAATCTGTTCATCTACGTTTTCTTCATCTTCTGCTTACAGCTGATTCATCTTCTATTTGCAACAGCTGATCGCAATATTTGATTTAACTTCGTTGCAACAGCTGATTCAACTTTGTTAATGAGCAACAGCTGATACATCTTCATTGACGCACAACAGCTAGTTCACGTCTGATTTATTTACGTCTTCTCTCAACTGCTGATTCAAATTCTGAATATGTTCAACATCTGATATTTTCTTTTCTTTGTTAGACGATGCGGTTTTCTTCAGATTCATCGTACAATTCCAGCTGATTAACCGCACACTACGTAGATTTGTTAGAAACACAATAACAAGTTTATAAGACTCAAAAACATTTAAAAGAAAATGAAGCACCAGCTGAAAATCCGCATATCATCAGAGCACTTTAAATATTGTTTCAAATAAAAAACTTGTGCTACTGAGTCACTCACATATGAAGAACCAGAACCAAAATGTGACAGATAAAGCTCAGATTTTCATATCTCCTATTTCTTCCCATATGCTTGTCACCGAGCCTCGCTCCAGGTGAACTTATTGTTAGAGTAGATGCCCAACTAGCCAACTTGTGGCGTGTGGGTTTTATAGACTCTTGTATGAAACGATCTTTATATATGATATTCGCATTTCTTTATGGCATTCTTTATTTTCATTATGGTTGTAATGTTAACAATTGTGTTGGATAAAGACCTAGAATGCACCATAGTGTATGTTAGATGTGATAGTGGGTATGACGGCTATCGTGGAACACATCTAATAGTCACTGTGTATTCTGAATTCGTTCCTAGTCGATCGGGTCGTCAAAATGAGGATAAGGCCGCCCGAGCTTGAGACTAGCATCTGCGATGCGAAGTACCATTGTTTCATTGGTAGGGAACATTGTGATGTTCTGAGCATGCAGATGGATAGTGACCTGGTGATCTATCAAACTACCCTCGTCGGACTTTCCAAGTGGTTACCATTTGTCGAGTGGATAAGTCCGAGGTCTTGGTTGTACTGATTAGTCCTCACGACTCAAAACGTCATTGAGACTCTACATCATAGGCGTCTCACTTTGACCCGTTTGCCGACTCACTTGGGGTCATTAGGCGGCGGGATTGGGTGAGAACCCGATGCATGTAGGAGTCGATGCATCATTGTCGAGGATTCACCGCTCGCAGACATGCGTGGATATCCTATGCTATCTGAGGGGATAATAGTGTATAAATCTCTGGCCAGAGTACTAGAAGTGTTTTAGGTAAATGTGTTTACCTA
>KV004621.1:25080-38068 GCA_001598015.1 Dorcoceras hygrometricum
AGCCGATTCATCATCCCCTTCGATGTTCCAGCTGGTCCACCTTCCACTTTAGCGCTTGCAGCTGGTTCAACTTGGCCTCCGCCTGATTACGAACAACTGACTCAACTTTGGACGTCTCCATTGCTAATCCAGCTGCCGTTTACAATGATGAACCAAACCAACTGCTGAACTTCATCTTGAGAACCATCGACTGGACAGATTTTGCTACTGTTCATCTTCTTCTTCGATCTGAAATCTGTACACTAAGTGGAATTGTTAGAAACACAATAATAAGTTTTGTGTAATTCAAAATTCAATCTGGATATGTTGACACAGATCCATCAAAAACGACTACAACTTTGTGTCCAACGGAAAAATCCAAGGAGGAGGCTTTATATACTAGATGCAATGGCACAGAAGAAGTAGCACCATAACAGAGTGAGATAAGGCGCATACAACAGAAGACAAGCACAAAAGAAAATAGCCAAGTGTTGTGCGAACAAAAATGTAAAACAGCAGAACGCACAACACAAGCTTTGGGAAGACATTGGTGAAACCAGCTTTGACTAGGAGCATTTACCAGTGTGTGAGATTCTATCTTCGAGAGATTGAACGTACACTGTAATCTCACACATGATTCACTCACATATGAGAGCTGAGAGCTAAATTGTTGAGTTGAGTGAATCAATTCTAAACTCTCCATTGTAGTCTTTGGACAGAGACGTTAAACAAGTCTAGTTTTCTTTCGCACTGAGACGTTAAAGAAGTGTGTGTAGTCTTTCGCACTGAGACGTTAAAGAAGTGTGTGTAGTCTTTCGCACTGAGACAGTAAAGAAGTGTCGCCTTTCTCACTGAGGCAGTAAAGAAGTGAGTTAGACACACGCAGCTTGCGAGCTGGTGTGCAGTGGTGTTGCTAGGAGTTCTTGCGGCTACGGGTCATAGGAGTGGGTTGCAGCGAGGGTCGTTGTAATCAAAGTCTTCTAGTGGATCCTTCCCGTATCAGAAGAAGGGGAGATGTAGGAGATTGAGCTCCGAACTTCCAGAAACAAATCGCAGTGTATTCTCTTTACAACTTTATGCACTTATATTCATACACATTGCATATTTACAATTGTGTTTAAAACCGTAAATAAGATTTCGAATCTAAGAGTGCAGTTTGAGTTATTTCCGCATGATTTAAATTCATTACTCAATCTGTATCTCGATGCACAAGTATTCAAGAACACTGAGCTATTGCAGCTCAAGTAATAAATAACCAGATCGCTTGCTCTTTCATTGAGCTGGTCTCAAACGATCAGCTAGAACCAGGCTCTTGCACTGCGCTGGTTTAGCGTCGAGCTGGTCATACACAAAAACGATCCGATTTTAGCATCCAGTTGGAACCAGCTTAGTTATTGCGATCCGGTTTCAGCGTCTAGCTGGATCCAGCGTCTTTCACGCGATCTAGTTATTCCCTCTAAGTGCTGGTTATTGATTGAATAACTTCTGTATACACTAACAGAGGGTAAATCGATCCTATCAGTATGATGTTGTAGGTTTACTTTGTATTAAAATCTATATTTTGAGTATTCGAAATGTATATTTAGTTCAGGCCGAAAAGGAAAAAAATTTTAACCTGCTTTTTAAGCTTCCGCATTAAGTGTTGATTTCGTGCTTAATTTCAAGATTAGAGCATGGGGCGGACATGAATCCACCTCATGAAACCCATCACGCGTAACACCACGTCTGCTCAGCGTCACAGATCAGCACGGGACCCTCAGATTAACTTATAGCTACTCAAACAGCACAGGTCTAACAGCTCGCACCCGATCTGTTCCACTTAGCTTAGTGCTTACTCATGAGCACAGTATTTCCAAAGCATCTCGTACCCGATCTGATCCACTCTAAAATCGATTAATCGGATTTTTCTGAACCTCACAATCACCCCTTGATACCCTAGGTATCACTTATAGTGACTAATAAATCAATAATTATGGTTAGAGTTCACTACGATCCTTTCATTTCAAATATCCCGAAAAAATCAACAATTTTGGTACACCAAGGGTTGTTGAGGATTTAGTAACTATGTAAAATATCTCGAAGATCGAACAGTGGCATCATATATGTAAATAGTGAATCTCTTTTCACCAAAAACACATATCTACAATGGCCAGGGACTAGTTGTACTAATATCTTTTGAAATTACATTGGATATCCATAAACTTAGACAAGTTTGAATCTATAACCATGATGCACTGGTTTCTATATGTTTGGTAGTTACATTCAATCTCCTCATAGAGTCAGTAAATGAGTGAAAGTGTAGTACTATCGCGTAAAGCATCAGTATTGTGTCAGGTTATAAGGATTAATTATGTACAACCATAACCACAGATTTTATCCGCCCGATCAATGATAACCACTTGAAAAGGTTCTTCAATGATCTTATCATAAGATCATATATCTGTATGTTTGGACATCTCTATCACTCTATGTCCTTACCATTAGGTATGGTACACAAGATCACAGACACTAGTCTCAAGATCGAGCAGTTATTATCCTTTTGGACGTTCAATTTGACTAGGAACATAATTTAGAACATACATTAATAAAGATTCGTATACCTTAGTCTTTATCCATGTAACCCGTATGAGTGCAGATAAAGTGATAGGATCAATATGGCTCGAAAGACAGGCCTAGGAGTTCAGAACGGGGGGGTTGAATAAACTCCTTGGTTTTTTAATTTTTGAAACCTTTAAAACTATTTTACAAGCACCCGCTTAACTTAAATCCAAGTTACCAGATTTAAGGTATCTCAGTCTCAATTCAGATTTCTCGACTAACAATTATTGTGCGGAAATAAGTCGATCAATCTGTGAAAAGTGTAAGTAATAAGTAAATACAGTAATGTAAAAGTTTAGGGTCGAGAGTTTGTTTATGGAAGTTCAGATATCAAATCCTACGTCTCCCCTTCTTCCTTTTCAGGAAGGTTTCACTAGAAGAGTTTGATGTTTACAGCCTCTGTAACCACCCAGTCATCGAGACTCGCTCCAGGTGAACTCCTAGCAACACCATACGTCTCCCCTTCTTCCTTTTCAGGAAGGTTTCACTAGAAGAGTTTGATGTTTACAGCCTCTGTAACCACCCAGTCATCGAGACTCGCTCCAGGTGAACTCCTAGCAACACCAAACAACAAGAAAACGCAGCTGCTGTTTACAACTATCTTGGTTTCTCGAACTGCTTCACACAGAAAGTTCGTTATAGACTCAATATGAGTATAACAGTGAAGTACAAGGTTTTTGTGAGTGCTGTAAATCTTCTGATTTTAACAACAAGACTCGATTCCACAAGGTAACTAGAAGATGAACTCAAAGATTAAATCTATGAAATCTGAGTTGACTTTCTTCGAGTTTGAGGCACTGGACTTTGGAGTATTTTTGCAATGAACACGTCCAGTGAACGTATGAGCTTTTTCGTGAATGATAGCGTAGAAGCAATAAGCTCGAGAACAATGGAGACCGAGAATGGCAGAGTGAAGGAGAGCTTCTTCAATACAAATTCCAGCTATTTATACCCTTTGTTCTCCAACGGTCATAAATGTAGTCTAGGGAAACAAATCGTCATACATCTGTATACACTGCTCCACTAAAGGTAAATTGCGCTTCGTCAGAGCCAAATTGTCGTCTTTCCATATTTGTGCAAACACTGTATAACGTCCTCTGCATACTACGTACTGTTTACCCAAAATAGTACTGATGTTGTCTCCTTAATTCCAGGCAATTTGTACGATTCAATCTTCACCATTGATTCTTTCCAATTTGAATATTGATAGCGTTTGAATCGGTTCGTCGTTTGCGCCTGAAAGTTTTCTATTGATCAGTTCTTTCTTTCTTGAAGAAGATTGATTAACTCATCGCTGATTGAATATATAGTGTCACATATGAATGCATAGAGACATCTGACTACTTGCGATATCTGATTGCTTAACGAAATCTGATTGCTTAAACGCATCTGATATATCCTCCTTTTTGGAAGTTGTGGAATTAGGAGAGATCTGATACCTTATCTGGTCACAATAATACGGACAGTTTCTGTTTACAGACACCATTGCTGATTCAATAACGAGTCTGATACGAAGAAATCTGAATCACTCTAGAGCACTTTCAACAGTAGAGACCTGACCCGATAAACTGAATAAACTGACCCGATAACCAGCTGTTCCAAAACCCGTATCTGATCAAAATCTTTAACCCGATAAGACACACCTGATATCCACGAAGTCTGATTACTCGAATGTCACGAAGTCTGATACGAAGAAATCTGAATCACTCTAGAGCACTTTCAACAGTAGAGACCTGACCCGATAAACTGAATAAACTGACCCGATAACCAGCTGTTCCAAAACCCGTATCTGATCAAAATCTTTAACCCGATAAGACACACCTGATATCCACGAAGTCTGATTACTCGAATGTCATCGTTAAGTCCAATAATTGTCTTATTTTTGTTATCACCAAAACTTATAAATTTTACTTTAACAATTTCCCCCTTTTTGGTGATGACAAAACTTAGCAGCCTTAAGACTTATATAGATGAGAAAAAATGAATTGCGCAAAGTCTGCTGAACTGTTATAAATTTCATAGACTGAATACTGTACAAACAGAAGACTAAACCAAATCCTAAAACAGCTTTTCTCCAAACAACAACCACTTTGCACCTCTCTTGGGTGGTAGATATGGACCATAAGTTATACCACGAATACCTGATTCAACTCCCGATTCACCACCTCCACTATCAGATCGCCTTCTCTTTGAACCACTTCTGTCTTCTCTTATTCTTTCACTACCACTACCTCTGTTTCCACCTTCTCTACTGACACTGCCTCTACCAAGTATGCTCTGATCATCTGCTCTGCTTCCATTTCCCCCACTGGGTCTACTTTGGTCATCAGGAGGCGGTTGAGGTCGGCTGCTACTGCCACCTTCCCCCTTTTTGGCATCACCACCTCTATTGATGTAATCAACGAGGAAGCCAAGTTGGGTGGAGAGGTTTAGATTATTCTCTTCGGCTTTCGCACGAAAGTCCAATAATTCACTACGAACAGTAGCAACCTACCCATCCAAGTCTGTTAATATAGCTCTTAACTCTTTGACCTCCTTTCTGATGTCAGCATTATCTAAGGCAACAGCAGTCACTTGGGTACTAAGCTTCTGTTGAGATGTGAGAACAACCAGAGACAGCAGGGTCTTTTGGTCGTGAATATCTTTGCGAATATTGTTAAGCAAAGCCCTGTAAGCCCTGTCCTGTTCATCAAATCGTCTAGAAAATTGTCTCTCAAGGTCGCGGATGCGCATTAAAAGTATATCCCTGAGTTTATCAGCATCATCCTTACGCCTGATTTGCTCAAAATGAATTTGTTCAACTGATGCGCGTAATTGAGCAAAGGCCTCTGTGAGATCGGTGGAGACAACTGGTAGAGAAAACTGAGTAGCAGCTATTTCATCTTCATCAAAGCACATGGAAGAATTAGCTGAAGTAGATGGAGAATCTGGACGCTGGTCGATATCCATATGTACAAGCGGATTCTCCTGTGTGCTTCTATCTGATAGAAGTAATAGAGGTGCTCTCTGTACAACTGAATCAAAATTGGTAGCCTCCCTGAAAACGGATCTGTCCAGAGCAATCGCTGAAACAAAATCGCGGATATCAGTTGTACTGAAACCCCCGAATAGACTGTAACGAAGAAAAGTGTTTATGCTAGCTGTTTTATGTGAATTGCATACACGCATTTGTTCACGCATATTTCAGATCCCTTGCTTCGTATCTTGTTGTATTGTTGCTATTTGATTCTTACCAGGATGCGAGGGCGAGCGACGATACCGCACTCTCATCTCCCTGCTGGATTTGTTAGCCACCATGCGCCGAGTGGTTAACTACCACAGTTCATGGGCGAGGCAACAGCAGGTCGAGTTGTTTGATGCATCTGGTATTCGGGTGTAGTGTCAAGGCGAGTGGCTC
Organism: Dorcoceras hygrometricum; assembly: GCA_001598015.1. NCBI lineage: Eukaryota > Viridiplantae > Streptophyta > Magnoliopsida > Lamiales > Gesneriaceae > Dorcoceras > Dorcoceras hygrometricum. The sequence goes on from KV004621.1 coordinate 31,055, forward strand.
ATTACCACACTTTGAACACACCCCGTGGCCACCGTTTGTTGCAGATTCTATGGAGCTATGTTTGAGTTCCTTGGCTCCCTTTTTGGTTGTAGCCTTCAGCGGTTGTTCAGTGTCTCATGCATAGCATCTGCATTTTATCTTATGCTTTTCTTTAGCTGTTTCATTTGCTCTCCGTACTGGGGTTTGACCCCATGTCCCTCTGGGGCTTGGTTGTTTTCCTTGCCTGTTGTGTTGTTCAGGTTTCCCAGGTTATTCAGCTGGTCGTGGTGCTGACCCAGCTAGAGGTGCCCATGGAGGTGGTTAGAGTATCCCAGTAGCATATAGCATATTTATATGTATCAGTATTGTTAACCAGGGGATGCCCTGTGCTTTTGTTGTATCTTGTGATATTCGGTTGTGGTTGTTACCAGGTGTCTGATACATGTTATGCTGTCTTGGTTGTTGTGGCCTTGTAGCCTAGGTTTTGTTGGTTGTTGTTAAACTGGGATTACTTTGAGTATCGTACTATTTTTAATTATATCGTTTTAAACCGTCAGGCCAAAAAGCAAAAATTTTACCCGCTTTTTAGTAGCTTCTGCTTGTGTTTGTGTGTTTTAACTCTGTTGTGAGCACGAGGCCTGACAAAACGAGTTCCTCCTTAGCATAAATTTCTTCTATCTTCAGATTTGCTAACTTCTTGAAGCTGAAGAATTAAAAAATCTGTCTACCTCATCGATCACCTTCTCGCGCAACTGTACAAGAAAATTAATATTTGCAAGAATCAGAGAAAAAATTTTCTTTGGGTGGGATTCCTTTAATCGGATCTCTTTCCAGAAGGGGTGCCTTCCCCTTATCTGCAGCAGGAATCTTGGGAAGACTGGCCTTGTACCAGTCCCCTTCATCGACCCCAGGAATTGAGATACTCTTTCCTAATTGAATTTTGGTCACTTCGCCAGTAGTGGACGGCAAAGAGCAACCATCAGGAATTGTCAATAAAATCTCCTCCAGAGTCATTGCCTCATCAACAGAGGTCTTCTCCTCAACAGTTGGAATAACATCTGCGAGTTCCATTCCTGCTACCAGCTCTGTCACAAAATATTAAGTTGATGCATCTATCCTGCTCGCAGTCTCATCAAATATCTGCAACTGCTGCCCCCCAACACCTGTTTCACAAGCAACAGTTTCCTGTTCTCCATCTGTCTCACTGGCTGATTCAACTAATCTTCCAGCTTGTTTAGCAGCAAATTCCTCGTATGACAAATTAAACCAGTACTTCATCAGCTTTTACAATTGCCTGACCCGCAACAACTGTTTCTTCTCCGACACCTGTTTCAAGGGGCTGTTCCCTTTCAGCGGTTTCTGTTTCTTCCATCTGTGCAGTCTCAGCCGAAGAAGAAGCTTTGCTTTCCTACGTCCACTTCTTCTTGATAACAGCTGGCTCATCACCGGTAGCAATTGGTCGCTTCTTCGACTTAGCAATTTTAGCCACACCGGGTTCATCTGCTTTTCCACGTGCATCGATAGTTTCATTTGTAGCAATATAGGTTTTTACAGTCTTTGCGGACAGAATCTTCAAAGGAATGAAAGTTTTCGCTTCTCCCATCGTAACTGTAGGGTCACTCTTCAGAAGTACGCATAACTGAGCCGCAAAACCCTTGGCTTTCTTAAGAGTTTTGTCCACCATCTCCTTTAATACACCAAATGAATGGCAGTCATCATTAAAAATCTCTCATGCGTAACAGCATCAAAGGAACATGCCTTCACGGTGATTGACTTCGCCAGAATATCGTTCAGAAGACGATATTCATATTTCATCAAGCGCTTCTTGCCGTAGGTGGAGATAGGCTCGCCTGATTGAGAAAATATTCTCCGAGCATCATACACCAAGTCCTATGGAACCTCAGATAAATTGACCAATCCCTCTGTTGGCAACCCAAACATGCCTGCAAACCTGTCCTCAGAGATAACTACAACTTTGCCTGAAACTTCACAAGTAATGTCCCCTTCTTTTACCATGGCTGTATCATAGAACTGTTCTAGTTCCCTTTCGTATAGAACCGACGGACAACCCAGAAATCCCTTAAGACCGGTAGATTCAAGAGTCTTGAACATACTAACCATTTCAGCGTTATCGGTGATTTCCAGAACGGAGTCGAAGTTAATCTGTAGAGCGTTTGAGATGTACGAAGATGCCATTTCTGATAGAATTACGAACAAGAGAATGCTTGAAATAAGAGTATTCTGCAAACAGAGAACACACAGAGAGCAAAACGCAAGAGTGCTAGAGAGAAATATTGCAAGGTAAAGAGAAAAAAAATGAAGCGCCATAAGTATATACTAGGAAAGCGAAAAGGTATTAGAGAGAGAAAATATAGATGTGACATTTCGCATGATGACAACCACGTGTCAATCATCCGACGGTGCGTACAATATTTTGAAATGATTTTGAAAAGATTTTCAAATATTTTAATCATACAGTGAAAAGTAAAAACACGCGCCAATATTAATATACATCACAACTAAAGAGATCTGTTTTAATGTATCAGCAGAGGTGTTGCGAGATCTGATCATGGATAAGAATCAACTGTGTATACATGACATCTGAGTGTATCCAGATCTCACATATTTAGTTGACTCAGCACTTATTAAGTCATATCTCTCATTCCCCCTAAAGTTGAGATACTCCCAAGTCTGATATTTTATCAAACCTGAATTCCACAATGTTCCCCCTGAACAGTAGACTCAGATTTGACAAAACCAGAAGCTGTTCAACCTGCAATGTTGTTAGTGCACAGAAAATTTAAGACAATTCTAAGAGACCTAATATGTTTCTAAAATAAGAAAACTTAGCGTCTGGTAGAGGCTTTGTGAAGATATCAGCAACTTGCTGCTCAGTCGACACATACTCCAGCTTGACGTCCTTCTTGAGTACATGGTTTCTTATAAAGTGATGCCTGATGTCTATATGCTTCGTTATTGAATGCAGTACTGGATTTTGAGTGATAGCAATAGCACTTGTGTTGTCACAGAGAATAGGAGCTCCATAAGCATCAATGACATAGTCCTTAAGCTGGTGTTGTATCCATAAGATTTGATCACAACAGCTTCCAGCCGCTAAGTACTCTGCTTCAGCTGTGGACGTTGCAATAGATGTTTGCTTCTCATTGAACCAGGAAATCAATCGATCCCCTAAGAATTGACAAGTGCCACTGGTGCTTTAACGATCAACTCTACATCCTGCATAGTCTGCATCACTATAACCGATTAGTTTAAAGCTTGAGTCTTTGGGATACCAAGACCACGTGAAGTTCCTTTAAATATTAAATACTTTCTACGCGTATGTAATGTGATTGGCCCGACCCAAGCCCATTAAGCTGGTTCAAGCCCATGGAAAATCTATAAATAGAGGCCCTGGGGTATTCATTTGAGACGTACCAAAAGCTCCTCAGCTTATATTCTCCCTTCTCCTCCTCTCCTCTCCTCCCTACTCCGCCGCCGTCGCCGCCTCCACCGTCGGACATATCGTTCCGACCGTTCCGGCGAGGAGATTCCGTCCGTGAAATTTTCGTCATGTTTTCTAGTGCAGACTGATGAAGGAATTGGGATTCCGGTTGTGGACCGGATTAGGAGGCAACAACCGCCAACCGTTGAAGTGCCGATTTTCTCGTGAAATTGGTCGGAGCCAGGTGCCTAGACGCCAGCAAGGTATCGTTCTAAACATCCTATGTATGTTTATGAACTATTTTACAGGTGTATTTGTTGGCTCAGTGGCGGATCCGGAATCCCGTTTCCCGGGCGCAGCGGAAGTTTCAAAATTTTGTACCGGGAATCGTTCAATACATAATAATAACAACAAGCAAACATCCATAGGGTGTTTGAATTGTTACCTTGCTGGCGTCTAGGCGCCTGGCCCCGACCGGATTCACAGGGAATCTGGCACTTCAAGGTATGCGGCGGTAGATCTCCTTAATCCGGTCCACGACTGGATACACGAGTCCTTCGTCAGTCTGCACTAGAAGAGATGACAAATTTGGCACGAACGGAATCTCCTCGACAAGGTGATCGGAACAAGTCCGATCACGGCGGCGGCGGCGGCACGCGGCGCGAGGAAAGGCGGCGGCCGAGAGGTGAGGAGGGAGGGAGGGAGGCGCTACTTGGTGGCTAGGGTTTGTGTTGTTATATTGTTAATACAACCCTAGACCATGTATTAGTATAGGTGTGATGGGCTTGAACCGGCCCATTGGACCTAGGGCGGGCCCAGTCCAACATATGAACATTCGGTTCATCCCTATCACCGTGGTTTCATTATAACTCCGATCGAAGATCGGACCGATCTACACAGTTTACAAAACTAAGTATTATGATGTGAAAACAATTTTTCAGACCACCTAGTCCAAAATTGCAGTTTAGCCCCTCAACTATGGGAAATCGCAATTTGACCCCTGTTGACTTTTAGGAAGTCACACTCCCTAAATTCCTCCTCCTATGCTCAACACATTGAGCTCAGTTTCCGTGCGGGAATCGTGAATCCAGTACTTGTGTGACCCTCAATGGTTCAGGGATACAGCTAGCCATGGGCCCACAACCATTGCGACTCCGAAATCACAATTTCGGACTTTCCCATCGGATCATGGTAAAGCGCCTAGCAACATCGCCCCATGATCCCCTAGGTATCACTGATAGTGCCTGCAAGAACCAGTTGATCGTGGTTAGCGTACAGTACGGTCCTTTCAACACATATATCCCGATCAGATCAACAACCATTGGTAAATCGAGAGTTGCTAGAGATCCGATAGCTATGCATACATCTTCGAGATCAAATAGTGACATCACGAGTGTTACTAGGTAAACCCATTTACCTAAAACACATATAGTACTCTGGCCAGAGATTTATCACACTATTACCTCCTCAGATAGCATAGGATATCCACGCATAAAAGCGAGAGGTGAATCCTCGACAACGAAGCATCGACTCCTACATGCATCGGGACCTCACCCAATCCCGCCACCTAATGACCCCAAATGAGTCGGTAAACGGGTCAAAGTGAGGTGCCTATCATGTAGAGTGTCAGTGACGTTTCGAGTCGTGAGGACTAATCAGTACAACCAAGACCTTGGACTTATCCACTCGACAAATGGTAACCACTTGGAAAGTTTGGGTAGTTCGATAGATCACCAGGTCACTATCCATCTGCATGCTCAGAACATCACAATGTTCCCTACCAATGAAACATGGTACTTCACATCGCAAATGCTAGTCTCAAGCTCGGGCGACCTTATCCTCATTTTGACGGCCCAATCGACTAGGAACGTATTCAGAATGCACAGTGACTATTAGATGTGTTTCATGATAGCCGTCATACCCACTATCACATCTAACATACACTATGGTGCATTCTAGGTCTTTATCCAAGCATCTATTCTAACAATCTCCCACTTGCCCTATAGCCAACTACTCATCAGACGCAGTCCCATTGTTTCGTGATGTTTTTCAAACAACGGTCCTGGCAAGGGCTTCGTAAGTGGATCAGCAATGTTGTCTGTAGAGGCGACTCTCTCGACTGCTATGTCACCTCTAGCTACAATATCCCGGATTATGTGGTATTTCCTCAGTATATGTTTGGATCTTTGGTGAGACCTAGGCTCCTTTGCTTGCGCAACGGCACCCGTGTTGTCGCAGTACACCGGGACTGGACCAAATCCATCACGGATTACGCCCAACTCTTGGACGTAATTCCTTATCCAAACCGCCTCTTTAGCAGCTGCTGATGCTGCGATGTACTCAGTCTCAGTGGTTGAATCCATGATGGTATCTTGCTTGGAACTCTTCCAAGAGACAGCACCCCCATTGAGCATGAATACAAATCCAGAGGTTGACTTCGAATCATCCACGTCACATTGGAAGCTAGAATCAGTGTAGCCTTCCAATTTCAGCTCACCACCCCCATAGACCATGAACATATTCTTAGTCCTTCGTAAGTACCTAAGAATATCTTTGACAGCCTTCCAATGCATTTGGCCGGGGTTGGCCTGGTAGCGGCTCGTGACACTCAGAGCATATGCAACATCAGGTCTAGTTGAGATCATGCCATACATAATACTACCTATTGCCGAGGCTTATGGCACACGTGTCATACTCTCTATCTCCTCATCAGTCTTTGGACACATGACTTAGATAGAGTGACCCCGTGGCACATAGGTAGGTGTCCTCTCTTGGACTCTTCCATAGAGAACCGCTTAAGTATGGTATCGATGTAGGTAGCTTGGGTGAGTCCGAGCATCCTTTTCGATCTATCCCGATAGATCTGTATTCCAAGAATATAGGATGCTTCACCCATGTCCTTCATCGAGAATCTACTAGAAAACCACACTTTAGTTGACTGCAACATTCCTACATCATTCCCAATGAGTAGGATATCATCAACATAAAGTACAAGGAATGTCACAGCGCTTTTAACTACCTTCTTATATACACATGGCTCCTCGAGATTCTTGATGAAACCAAATTCCTTAATTGCTTCATCGAATCTGATTCCAACTCCTCGATGCTTGTTTGAGACCGTAGATCGATCTCTGAAGTTTACATACCTTATGCTCACTTCCTACAGATGTGAAACCCTCAGGCTGCGTCATATAGATCTCTTCCTTAATGTTTCCATTGAGGAACGCGGTTTTCACATCCATTTGCCATATCTCATAGTCGTACCATGCGGGTATGGCTAGTAGGATTCTAATTGACTTGAACATTGCGACTGGCAAAAAAGTTTCATCATAGTCAACACCTTGCCTTTGAGTGTAACATTTCGTGACCAGTCGTGCATTGTAGGTCAGTACCTTACCATCAGGCCCGAGTTTTCTCTTGTATATCCATTTGCACCCAATAGGAACAATTCCTTCGGGAGGATTAACAAGAGTCCAAACTTGGTTCGCATGCATTGAGTCAATCTCATACTGCATTGCTTCAAGCCACAAATTAGAATCAACATCGGAAATTGCCTCCTTGAAAGTTCTTGGATCGCATCCAATAACTTGATC
>KV004622.1:5033-29700 GCA_001598015.1 Dorcoceras hygrometricum
TGTTAGAGTAGATGCCCAACTAGCCAACTTGTGGCGTGGGGGTTTATAGACTCTTGTATATGACAGTCTTTATATATGATATTCGCATTTGTTTATGGCATTCTTTATCTTCATTATGTTTATATAATGTTGACAATTGTGTTGGATAAAGACCTAGAATGCACCATAGTGTATGTTAAATGTGATTGTGGGTATGACGGCTATCATGAAACACATCTAATAGTCACTGTGTATTCTGAATTAGTTCCTAGTCGATTGGGCCGTCAAAATGAGGATAAGGCCGCCCGAGCTGTTCACATGGACCTGGGTATGACCCAAGTCCATTGGGCCGGTTCAAGCCCATCTACCAACTTAATTTAATTAAGATGACTTAGGGCTTTGATCATTGTAACTCATAACCTAACCCTAGCTCCAAAGTTGGCCGCCCCCCTCCTCTCTCAAAAAGCCTCCGCCGTCGCCGGCCACCACCATCGCCGCCGCTAAGTGATCGGACTTGTTCCGATCAACTTTTCGAGGAGTTTCCGTCCGTTCTGATCTCGTCAGGCCTTCTAGTGCAGGCTGATGAAGGAACCTTGCTTCTGGTCGTGGACCTGATTAGACGTAATCTACCGCCGTCTACCGTGAAGAGCCAGTCTCCCTACGATTCTTGTTGGAGACAGGCGCCTGTCGCCAGCAAGGTAACACCCCGAGAAACACCCTATGAATGGTTTATAGTGCAGTTTTATTGTATTGAACGTTTTCCCGACGCTAATTTTAAACTTCCGCTGCGCCGCCGGGAGACGGGATCCGGATCCGCCACGGTTTCCCAACACAGTGGAGCAAGCATGGTAGAGAAGAAGCTACATGGAAGTTAGAGGAGAAAATGCAAAGTGAGTGGCCTCATCTATTTGAATATATTTTTGCATTGACTCCAGTAGATAGTTTGCTATCTTGAATTCTTAGTTAGTAGCCTCTTGTGCATAGCGTGATTTTCCAGTGTTGGTTACTTTGTTGAGATTTTTTTCAGTTCCGAGTTGTTCTTCGATTTCGAGGACGAAATCTTATTTTCAGTGGGGGAGAGATGTGAGACCCGAAAGATTTGTGGATTAATTAAGTTAATTAATCATGTTTACTATAGAGCAGATTTGGCCGTGAGCAGATCTGGGACAGAACAGCTTTGAGCTGGTATGCTTGGTGAGCATATCGGGTCTCTATATTTGTGTATTGGCATCAACTCTAGACAGTTGTAGAGTTCTGCATAGTAGTAGGAAGATTTGAGGAGTTGTGTAGTACTGGTTGGTGACTTCGGCTTTGGCGCTGGTCGATGGTAATCTGCGTTGGTGGTCAAATCTGGATATCGTAAGCCATGCTGGGAACGCTGGAGAAATATCCTGCACGGGTAACGAAACACCGTCATTTTGAGGAAATCAAAATTGAGATGCGGGAGTTGTTAGCGATGTGTGAACCGGCCTGGTTCGTGGGTTTGGTGTGGAACGGTCTTGGGTTGTCTAGACCGGAAGGCAGTGTGATGTCGTTTTGCGTATCAGTGAACGCTGGTCAGGTGTCAGATCTGGTCATTCGGATCTGAGTGTTTTGGTTAGGAGCGATGCGACGCCGTCACGTGTATGAATCAGTTGGATTATGGTGCGATGTCTTTTGCTAGTTGCGCGCTGGTTTAGCGTATGGTCCAGATCTGGAGTGGTACTCAGATCTGAGTGGGTATCCGCTTTGAGCCAGTGTTTTCGGTTGTTACTGTTCCTCAGATTTTGGAAACTTAAGTTGTATATATAAAGAACTTTGACTGTAGTCTCGCAATTATTTCCCGACACTTAGAATATCTTTTCCCGACATCGAACTCTGTTTTGTCGTGATACCCTAGTTACTGTTCACCGAACCTTATCTTCTCCGATTGCCGGCGGTAGAAGACTCCGATTGGAACAAGAGTGGTAGCGCTGGACTCCTCTTGCCAAGGAATTTCTTCTTATACCATTTTCGAAGGCTTGGGTTAAGCTGGAAGAAGATCGCGAAAGGAGATACTATGTGTAGTCTGTTAGAATTTCGGTCGATTGGTTATTCCGTTCAGTTAACTCTTTGGGTAAGTGTTATATCCTACCTTGCGCTTCGTTTAGAGATGGTTGTTGTTGTTTGGCTATGTTGACGTACCATTTTTGAAATTAAATTTTTTGGATTGAATTTATAAAATTACAATTGTTGTTCTCAGTTAGATGTTCATGTTTGATTTCGTCGACCGTTGTAGGTGTAAGGAGAAGTAGTTTGGTTTCTATTCAATATCTTTTTATTTGAGGGAAAAAGATCATTTTGAAGTTGATTAACTTGTTTCTTTAATATATTTATTTCAGTTTGGAGGTCTTTTGTGGTAACTTGTTTTAGTATGCTTGGTGTCGGGTATTTGTCAAATAAAGTACTTAAACTAAAATGTTCTTTGATGAGGTTCCATTCAGAACTTTCTTCATCAATAATTAATATTTTAAATAGTTAAGATATTGTTTTTGAATGTCAGGATCAGGACTTGTTGGACAAGGTCCAATATGGTCTCCTTTTAAATATTTTGAAATTACTTATAAATGGCAAATTCTTGAAGGGTTGTCATTTTCAGTTTCAGTGTCATCTTTGTGGAGGTGCTAGAATCACTAGTAATATCATCGATTAATTTATTAATTTTTTGTTCGATTTTTTCTTAGAATATTTAAGACAATTATTTGACGTGTGTCTTGGTTGATTGCAATTCCAACATTTTTGTGAGGATCGTAATTAGCTAAAATGATTAACGGCTTAATCAGACCAGATTAGTGATTAACTAATCAAAGTACTAACAACTTAGAGAGCAGCTGGAGTGGATAGACTTGGATGCAAGCTGGACCTAGGGTTTACGATGAGCTGGTAGAGGAACGGCTTTGGGTACAGTTAGACCAGCACGAATGTGAGCTGGTTAAACGACCAGTGTTGAGATTAGGAGTGCAGCGGTTTGGTGGTTTCTGAATAGCCATATCGGTTTGAAGTGCACTGATATGCTATCACGAGAGGTCCACCTTAGAAGCTTGCTGTATGATATGCGAGCTGGACCAGATCGCATACTAGCTGATTTGTGCTTGCTGGAGATTTTTATCCATTAAGCACTGGGATGTAAAGTGCTTTGTGCTGGGTTCAGATAGTGGGGATGATGTATTTGAAAGCACCGGCTTAGACTTAGGTTGGTTACGATGTCTTGTGTAGACCCGAGATGTTAGGGCATTCAGGTTAGACGAGATGCTATCTGTAGCAGATAGCTTTGACAGGAGCTGTTGCGAGACTAGAAATTTTCAGATGGTAATTAATGAGCTAATAATGTTAAGATAAAATTTATTAGTTTTGGTGATAACAAAACAAGACAAGTCACTACTGGACAATCAGCCGATGCAGTTAACAACTCCGCATGTTCAGATGCTAGTACTCAGTTATTGGATCGTTATTCAGATATCAGTTTTTGAGTAGAAGAAGTCAGAATATTAGTTTGAACAGTTTAGTTGTTAGATATCAGATCTCGGTATTCGGGGAAATTTCAGAAGTTAAGTTGAAGCTATCAGTTGATGGGTTACTTATTTCAGAGGCTGAATTTGTACGATCTATCAGTTTCTGGTATCGGGTTCTTATTTTGGTCGTGAAGGATAATTCAGTTGTTGATCTAGGGTGACGCTATCAGACTTTGGTTTCATTCAGCCGTTGTGTTATTATGTCAGAAGTATATCGATTCAGTAGTTGGAGTGCACTTCAGTAGTCAACATAGTTCAGCATTTGGATATTCGCATCAGTAGCGAGTGTATTTCAGCAGTTGGATATATAATTCAGTAGTAAGTATCTTCGGTAGTTGGCTACAGTGTTTTTGATTCAGTCGTAGAATATTCAGTCGTTGCAACCAGTTATTATTTCTCAATTTGCAAAGAGAAGAGTATTTCAGACGTTGGGAGATATATCAGCCGTTGGTATAATCAGCCGTTCGTATAATCAGTCGATGGTATAATCAGTCGATGGTAAGTATTCAGCAGTTGGGTGATTATTTCAGAAGGAAGTATACTCAGTAGTTGGTGAAGATTATCACATGGTGTTATCAGCCGTAACCATTTTGATAATATCTAAACTACGTCGTTTGGATAAGTTGAAACGACAACGTTTGGTATATGCGCTCATTCAGTCGTTGGTTAGCCTTCAACTGCTGGTATTATTCAAGTGTTTAAAGCACCCAGTCGTTGCAAATACCTTCAAGCATATTTCAGCTGCAACTTCCTTAACAACGATGAGAGAAATCAATGGAGTACATTCAGGGCAAACGCGAATCGATTCAAACGTAATCACAGTTCGAATTGGAGCAAATCAATGGTGAAGATTGAATCGTACATATGCCTGAAATTAAGGAGACAACGTTGCTACTATTTTGGGTAATAGTACACATTTACAGATAACGTTTTACGGTGATTGCACAAATATGGAAAGCGACAATTTGGCTCTGACAGTGTGCGATTTTCCCATGTAGTGGAGCAGAAAAGACGGTTGCATGATTATCAGTATTTTCAAAAGGGATTTTCTTTCCTTAGTCGAATTAATCGACCGTTGTGAACGAAGGGTATTTATAGCAGAAGTTTGAATTGAATAAGGGTCTTGACTCTCAATTACTTGCCGTCACTCTGCCATTATCTTGTCTCAAATATTCTCGAGCTTTCTCTCCATTGAAGTTATCTCTCAAAAGCTCACAAACTCGAAGAACACTTAACCAGCACTTATTATTCTATCTTCGAGTTCATCTTCTGGTTCATTATTGAATTGAGTTTCTTAGATTAGAAACCAGAAGATATACAGACCTCAATAGTTGTGTACCTCATTGTAAAATCCATTTGAGTCTGTAACAAACGCGCTACAGAAATCCGTTTGAAATATTATCATTTACTTGTAAACCAGCAGCTGCGTCTGCGTGTTAGTTTGTGGTGTTGCTAGGAGTTCACCTGGAGCGAGCTCGGTGACCGGGTGTTTGCAGAAGGCCTGTAAATCCTCAAATATTCTAGTGAAACCTTCCTGAAAAGGAAGAAGGGGAGACGTAGGATATTTATATCGAAACATCCAGAAACAAACTCTCGACCTTAATCTTTTACTCAACGCATTTGTTTACTGCTTTACTATTCACTGATCGATTGGCTTATTTCCGCACAATATTTGTTAACCAAGAGATCAGCAGTTAAACTGAGATACCTTAAATATGGTAACTCGGATTAAGTTAAGTGAGGCGCTTGTAAAACTGTTTTAAAAAGGTTTCGAAAATTTAAAATAGTAGGAGTTCATTCAACCCCCCTTCTGAAGTCCTGCAGCTATTTTTCGAACCACATTAATCCTATAAATTGGTATCAGAGCTTGCGCATCTCAGTATTGAACAGTTGTTGTTTTTGATTTATCTTATATATTAAAATGTCGACTTCTCACAACAAGACTCCTATGTTTTCCAATGAGGATTACGACGATTGGAAGATTCGCATGCAAGCGCATTTGGCTGCCCAAGATGACGATATGTGGTTGTTATTACAGAAGGACCATTAAAGATAATGAAGCCAAATCTAGCATTTGTAATATCTGGTGGCGAGCCTCAGCTTTTGGAAAAGAGTAGACATGAGTATACTAATGAGGACAAGAAGAAGGCGAATCTGGACAATGTGGCCAGGGATATTCTTTACAAGACGCTGGAAAAAAACATGTTCAGTAAAACCAAGACCTGCGCCACTGCCAAGGAAATTTGGGAAAAGCTGACACAAATTTGCGAAGGAAACGATGAGACTAAGGAGAACAAACTGACGGTGGCTCAACAGAAGTATGAGTCAATAAAAATGAAGTATGGAGAGACTATTACGGAGTTTGATGAGTGCTTCAGTGCTGTTGTTATAGAGCTTACCATTTTGGATAAAGAATACAGCAATCGTGAGCTAGCGTTGAAGGTGATGAGAGCGCTGCCCAGAGAGTGGGATGTGAAGACAATGGCGATGAGGGAATACAAAGATTTGAACAAACTAGAGCTTCACGACTTGTTTGCAAACCTAAAAGCGTATGAGTTCGAATTGGAGATAAGAGCTGAAGCTACTCCATCAACATCCCAGCCGACGAAAGCATTAGCAGCTACAACCACTGAACAGTGCTCTCCAAGCACTAGCAAGACAGCTGATCAACTCAGCGACGACGTCATGTACCTCTTCGTAAAGAAGTTTGGGAAATGTTTTGAGAAGATCCTACAACCCTTCTGCTCCTTATAATAATCGTAAGGACCCACCCAGCTCCCTACTTGTGGAGACCCTGGAGGGTGAACCCATACTCATAGTGTTTGGGGATCCGGATCCGCCCCCCGGCTAGGCAGCGGAAGAACAGAAAATAAACGGCCGAGAGACGATCAATACGAGTAATAACAAAACAATTGTCATTCATAGAGTGTTCAAAAACACTACCTTGCTGGCACTTATGCCTGGCTCCAACCGGAATTACAAGAACCCGACTCTTCTCGGTAGACTACGGTAGAAATCACCAATCCGGTCCACGACCAGAAACGAGACTCCTTCATCAGCCTGCACTAGAAGGACTGACGAGATCTGCACGAACGGATTCTCCTCGTCGAATTGGCCGGAAACGATTTTCCGGCGAAGACGGGCGGCGGCGACGGCGGCGCACGTGGGAGGCGGTGTCGGCGTATATGGAGAGGAGGGGAGGCGGCTATGCTTCTAGGTTTAGGGTTAAGTTGAGTTATGTTGTGTTGAAGTCTTGGTTTATGCTTAATTAAATAAGCTTAAGTGTTGGACTTGGACCGGCCCAACGGGCCCGGGTCCAATGATGAACATTCAGTTCATCTTCAAAAATTACGAAAATCTCCAGAATTGTTCTAAGGAGGGAATTCGACCCAAAATACAACTCAACATCGAAACAGATATTCTAAACCACAGAAATCTCTAAACAACCGATTAATTCCAACAATCAATCATAATTAATAATTCCAGGTCTCACAATGGGTAAGTCCAAAAATGTGTTTTCAGAGTCACAAATGTTTGTGAGCCCACGACTAGTTGTATCCCTGAACCATTGAGGTTCACACAAGTACTGGTTTCCCAATTCCCGTACGGATATGATACTCAAAGTGTTGAGTATAGTAGGAGGATATTTGGGAGTATGACTTCCTAAAGGTAGCTAAGTGAGTAGGACTTTCATATTTCGCTAATGAGAGTAAACCTGTCATATATAGATTTAATGGTCCGAAAATTTGATTTTGCTTCATAATGATCAGTTTTGTAACTGAGCACATCGGTGATATCTGATCATCTATCGGGATTATGGTGAGACCAAAATCGAGGGACTCGAAACGAATGTTCAAAGTTCGACTTGAAACTAATGTTCACTGTTCGACTTGAACCGAATGTTCACTGTCGAGTTGAACCGAATGTTCATAGTTTGAGTCGAACCGAATGTTCACTGTTCGAGTTGAACCGAATGTTCACTGTTCGAGTTGAAACGAATGTTAACTGTTTTGATCAAATCAAACTCTATCCCTCGATCTATAAATATGGCAATAAGGAGACACTTTCAATAGAGAGAGAAAAACACCATAAGCTATTCAGCAAACTCCTCCCCTCTCCCTTCTTCCCTCGCTGTCGTCGCCGCCGTCGCCTCCCATCGCCACCGCCATCAGAATTTGTTCCGACCATCTCGACGAGGATATTCCATCCGTGACATTTTCGTCGATTTTCTAGTGCAAGCCGACGAAGGAGTTGAGATTCTAGTCGTGGACCGGATTAGGCGTCGATCCAATCGTTCAACCATTGAAGTGCCAATTCCCTCGTGGAATTGGTCAGAGCCAGGTACCTAGACGCCATCAAGGTACCTTCTGAATATTCTATGAATGTTTTGATTATTGTATAGGTGTATTGACCGTTCCCGGGATCCAAATTTAAATTCTTCCGCTGCGCCACTGGAGAGGGATCCGGAAGCCGCTGCGCCAACAAATCATGCTCACCACAAATAAATATAATTCACACACATAGGCAATTAAGCACACGAATCATCTAACACATAAATCACAATAGCTCACACACAAATAGAAATATTCTCAAGCTGATATTAAAACTGCTAGTATGAGCTCATTCGTACCTCAACTTCTCACGGCTACTACCTCAACAAATCGCACGAGAACACAGCTCCAACGGCTCGCGCAAGTCTAATACTCTACTAGCTCACAATGAAACTCAAGAGAACGGTTCGAACCAACAGGTAACTACAACCTGCTAAGCCATACTAAAACAGCTCAGGGGCAATTTCAACAGAACAGAGTTTGGAGCTACCAACTCACCCAGCTCACACCAATCCCTCAAACAAGATAACCATCTCTAAACAAAACGTAAAACACTAACCAATGCTTACCCAAGAGCTCAAACGATACGGAAGAACTATCGGACGGAATCACAAAAATATTCGAACGCTTCAACCACATAGCACCCACTCGACAAGTCGACCCAAGACTCCAAAGTGGTACCAAACAAAAGGTATTCAAGAAAGTAACCTAGCACCACCAGCCTTGCTCCAAACGGCGACGTAAATCGACAACAATCGAAAGAAATCGAGTATGATGAATAGTATGGTTTTGGAATCAGTTCGTAACGAAAACTCTCTGGAAGAAGATAAGAAATATCGGGTCTAAAATTGGCTAAGTTTTGTTCGACACTTATATTTATTCTCCCAGTCAACGCTACTGTAAAAGTCAACCTGCTCAGATCATAGCGCTACAACAGATCTGACTTCTCTACGCTATACCAGCTCGTGACCACTAAACAACGTCGCACAGGAGTCCAGCTCAGATCAAACAGATCATGCCACATCGACAGATCACGCTACTCTTATTACCAACCAGCGTCTAAGCTGATTTCTACAAACCACGTCGCACCTCCTCCAGTTCGTGACAACCAGATTTTGCATACGTAGACCAGTTCTTGCCTAATCTGGAAACCATAAATCATACCGGTCAACTCCAAAATCACAAACCGGGCCGGTCCACACAGTACCTGCCGCTCGTGCACCTGTAAGCCGTTCTCCATCCCTTCGTTATTCCAACAGCTCAGAGCTGTTCCGCCCCAAATAGCTCGCGCTAAGGATATTAGAACAAATCATGCATTGGACAGCTTACACGTACAGGGAAATTCTCTCCAAAGCTGAAACCTTCACAGCCTTGTCCAAATCGGAAAATCACCATCAGCTCAGACCAAATTCTCCTAAGCTGAATACTCGACGGTTTACGTCTCCCTTTAAAAATCCTCATCCAATAGCTCACGCGATTAAGTCTTGCTGTTCCCTCTAATCTGCTCATAATATGGCACTAATTAAATCGATTAATTATCGTCCTCGCATCCTCCCCACCTTAAGAGATTTTGTACCTCGAAATCAAATGACAAGTACAGATCAAAACTAAAGAAAACCAGAGAATCACCAGGAATGAATCAATTCTGCGTAAGCTCAAAATAGATGAGGCCACTCCTGTCTCATCTTTTCTTCAACTTCCCAGGTAGCTTCTTCTCTACCATGCTTGCTCCATTGGACCATCACCAACGGAATAGTCTTGTATCTCAATTGTTTTTCCATCGTAACCAGAATCTGCACTGGATATTCAACATTACTAGGGTTGAATCCACTCAACTTCATCAGTCCTTAGCACATGGGACAGATCTGGCTCATATTTCCTCAACATTGATACATGAATCACATCATGCATCGTTGCTAACACAGCAGGCAGTTGTAATCGATACGCCAAGGATCCAATCCTCTCAACAATATCTAAGGGTCCAACGAATCTAGGAGCTAACTTACCCTTAAGCCTGAATCTCATCACGATCTTGAATGGAGAAACTTTCAGAAACACTCGATCACCAACCTGAAATTCCAAAGGCCTACGCCTCTTGTTAGCATAGCTATCTTGACGATCTTGTGCAGCCTTCATTCTGCTTTGAATCAGCTCAACCTGATCCGTCATATGCTGCACAAACTCAGGGGTAGACAACTTTCTCTCACCAATTTCTTCCCAACAAATGGGTGATCTACACTTACGACCATACAAAGCTTCTAATGGTGCCATCCCGATAGTCACTTGGTAGCTGTTACTATACGAAAATTCTACCAGGGATAAAGAATCCTGATTCCAAAGGCCTACGCCTCTTGTTAGCATAGCTATCTTGACGATCTTGTGCAGCCTTCATTCTGCTTTGAATCAGCTCAACCTGATCCGTCATATGCTGCACAAACTCAGGGGTAGACAACTTTCTCTCACCAATTTCTTCCCAACAAATGGGTGATCTACACTTACGACCATACAAAGCTTCTAATGGTGCCATCCCGATAGTCACTTGGTAGCTGTTACTATACGAAAATTCTACCAGGGATAAAGAATCCTGCCAGCCACCACTGAAATCCATCACAATTGCTCGCAGAATGTCCTCTAAAGTCTCTATGGTCCTCTCGGATTGGTCATCTGTCTGTGGGTGATAAGCTATACTCATAGCCAATCTCGAACCCATTGCTTGCAAGATCTTCCAAAATTGGGAAGTAAATCTTGGATCTCTATCAGACACTATCGAAACCGGCACTCCATGCAATCTAACCACATGGTCAATGTACACTCTCGTCATCTTCATCATGGAACATCTCACATCATAGGGTATTAAATGGGCTGAATTCGAAAGCCTATCAATCACCATCCAAATCACATCGCATCCCCTACTCGAATGAGATAAATGAGTCACAAATCCATGGCAACATGCTCCCAATTCCATTGAGGCACTTCTAAACTCTGAAGTAATCCACCAAGTATCCTTCTCTCGGCCTTTACCAGTTGGCTGTTCAAACATCGAGCTACAAATCAAGAAATATCATTTCTCATACCTTCCCACCAGTAGTGCGACTTCAAGGCATGATACATCTTCTTCTCACCCAGATGCACACTATAACGACTACAATGGGCCTCGTTTCTCTCAGATAAATTAGGTTTGGAACTACCAATCTACCACAAAATCTCAGGCATCCATCATAAGCAATAACAAATCTCCCGACTGACCATTCTGGGCTTTTATCTTCAACTCATGAATGTACGGGTCAGTTTTATGTGCTGCTATAATGTCTGCGATCATCTGTGGTTCAACCTGAAGAGTAGAAACTATGAAATACTGATAATCTGGCTGAAAACGCCATCCAGAAGTCCCCAAATGCTCATGGACTTTGGATATATTCAACGACGTTAGCATCACAGCCTGGGCTTTCCTACTCAGAGCATCTGTCACTAAGTTCATTCGCCGAGGCTGATACTAAATCTCACAGTCAAAATCCATGATCAACTCCATCCAATGACGTTGTCTCATATTCAGATCTGACTGAGTGAATATATACTTCAAACTCTTGTGGTCTGTGTATACCACAAATTGCTCGCCATACAGGTAATGACGCCAAATCTTCAACGCAAAAACAATAGCAGCAAACTCTAGATCATGAATGGGATATCACGTCTCATGGGGTTTCAACTATCGAGACGCATAGGCTATCACTCGCCCGTTCTGCATCAATACAGAGTCCAAATCACTCAGATAAGTATCGAAACAAACTACAAAACCTCCAGATCCCGACGGTAAAGCCAACACAGGAGCAGTAGTCAAATTATCCTTGAGCAACTGAAAACTCGACTCACACTCATCTGTCCACTGAAATCTTCTATCCTTCAGGGTCAACTGTGTCATCGGCTTTTCTATCGAAGAAAAACCTTCAATGAAACGTCTGTAATGTCCAGCCAAACCAAAGAAACTACGGATCTCCGAAACATTCCTAGGTCGCTCCCAGTCAAGAACTGCTTCGACCTTACTTGGATCCACCAAAATACCTTGTTCAGAAATGACATGACCCAAAAAGATTACCTTATCTAACTAAAATTCACACTTACCAAACTTCGCATAGAGCTGTGAGTCCCTCAGCTTCTGCAACACCAGTCTCAAGTGCTCCTTATGCTCTCTATAGCTCCTCGAGTACACCAGGATATCGTCTACGAAGACAATCACAAAACGATCGATATACTCACTAAAGACGCGATTCATCAAATCCATGAAGACAGCAGGGGCATCGTCAATCCAAACGGCATCACAAGAAACTCATAATGCCCGTATCTAGTTCGCAACGCCGTCTTCGCCACATCAGCGTCTCTAATCCGCAACTGATGATAACCAGATCGCAGATCAATCTTGGATTATACTGCCAATCCCTACAGCTGATCAAACAGATCATCAATTCTCGACAATGGGAAATTGTTCTTCGGATCGGTTGCTTTATTCAGATGCCGAAAATCCACGCACATCCTCATAGTATCAATCTTTCTTCTTCACGAATAGAATTGGAGCTCCCCAACGCGAAATACTCGGCCTAATAAATCCCTTGTCTAGAAGGTCAAGTAAGTGATCCTTAAGTTCCTTCAACTCAGCTGGCACCAACCGATATGAAGCTCTCGAATCCGGAGCGGTCCCTGGCACCATCTCAATGCTGAAATCAATCTCTCATCTCGGAGGGAGTCCAGGAATATCACATGGGAAAACATCTAGGAACCCTCGGACAATCGGGATATCACTCAACTGTATCCGCGATTCTTGGGAACCATCAAGTGCATAAATCATAAACCCTGAACTTTCTAAGCATGTTGAATTGGTGGATGAAGGATGAGCGGCCATTACTCTGTCATGCATGACCTGTTATCTTGTGAGTACGTGCTATGAGCCGTAGAAATTATGCGTGAGCTAAATCGCTGCGCTGCTTTTTATGTGGTGTGACCGTGAGCTGAATGGATCAATCTATGATGTTAGGGTAGAGTCTGATGTGGGCTGTTTACATTACCTGCGTGTGAAATTTTATAGTTGTTTTGTATGTTGTTCTGTTCTTGTGTGGCCATGCTGATCTGCATGTGATTTATAGTATGCTATTGTGTCGTGGATGTGAGCTGAGTTGCCCAGCCTAGTATCACATGGTAGAGTCTGAATTGTGATGTTTATTACCTGCGTGCAAATTTACAACTACTTGGTTTAGCTGCTCTGTGATATATTGCATACTAAAAATATTTTACTAGCATTTCTTACACGAATTCATATTGAGCCTGAATATGAGTTTGTTAAGATAATTGTAATTGGTGGGGGTTGAAATTCATGCTTTCAACTTTAATTGATTAGTTGTATGAGTTTGTTAAGATAAAATTTATAAGTTTTGGTGATAACATAAAAAAGATAAAGAATTGAACATTAAGCTATCAGATTTGAAGTAATCGAGTTCTATCATATTAGGATCGAGGAATCAGATCCGTTAAAATTTGGACTAGGCGTATTCAGATCGGATCCGAGGATATCAGATCAGAGGTTTTCTGATAGAGGTTTTCAGAACATATCAGATCAGAGGATATCAGTTCAGTTCAGAGGCTTATATAACAGAACAGATTTCAGATCAGAAGTTTCTAAGGTACAGAACAGATTTAGTAATCGATTTGTTTGTTCTATGCATATTTAGATATGAACAGCGATGAGAGCCGATGTTACGCGTAAAGGGATTTCAGATTTGATAGAGAACAATAAAGAGAAATAATGGGATATATTTGTAAAAGAAAATAAAAGGGGAAAGATTCGTAAAGTAGAAGAGATCGTGCAGTTAATTTATTCAAATTAGATTTCAGTTCAGAGCCGAACATTTCAGATTTAAGTTTCAGATCTTATCAGAAAGTTATTCCAGATGATTCAACGATCAAGATTAAACCAGATAAAGCCTGTTAGACAAAGTGGATGAAAGAGACACAAGTTCAGAGCTATTTGCATAATACTTTGCAGGACGCATAGTTGGTTTATACAATTTTTACCTACTTTTGGTATTAAAGTCAACAAAGCTCTGAGCAGACAAACCATTGCATAGCATTATGGAGCATTTAATGCATTGATACGATGAAGATATGCAAACAAGTTTTGTGTCTAATGGCTCAATTAATGACCGTTGAAGATGGAAGAGTATTTATAGCTGAAGATTTCAAACGAATAAGCTCTCGCTGACTCTCTGCATATTCACAATCACTCTCGCAAATTCTCTCAACAACGTCAAAGATATTATCCCAGATCTCAGTCTTGAAGATCAATCTTTTCGTGCCTTAACAAAAATCTATCTTCAAGATTTCTTCTGGTTCAATTTAGCCATAGATTCGTATCGTAAAAGAACCAAAAGTTGTACATGCTCTATTATTGTTGTAATCATTGTCATATTCAAAAACAAAGTCTATACGAACTTGCACGTGAAGCAGTTCAAAAAATCACTTGTTTGTATTCAGCAGTGACATATGTGTTGTATCGTGGTGTTAGGAGTTCATTGTGAGCGAGGCTCTAGTGATCGGGTGTTTACAGAGGTTGTACTCATCAAATCTTCTAGTGAAACCTTCCTGAAAAGGAAGAAGGGGATACGTAGGATTTCAGATCCGAACTTCCATAAACAAATTCTCGACCCTATCTCTTTATTTACTTGAATCGCATTTTATTAGTAACTTTTCACTGTTTAACCGGTTTCTTTCCACACATTATTTTCTAATTGAGAAAACAGATTTGGACTGAGAGCCTCCGATCTGAGTTAAGCACAGACTTGTAAAATCAGTTTTAAAGGTTCCGAAAATTTAAAATCAAAGAAGTTCATTCAACCCCCCCCCCTTTTGAACTCCTGGGATTTTTTTAACTCTATTTTCGATTCCATTGATCCTATCAAAGTTGCTCTTCGTACTGAGATTTTGATCTCGTTTGTTTTCCCTTGGGGCTGCTTTGGTCGGATGTTTGGCTATTGCAGGCCTTTGCAGGTAGATCAGTTGGTTCAAGTGTTGCATCAGCTGGTGGGGTCCCGCGGTGTTGAGTTCCCAGTTATATATATATCTATATATATATATATTTATAGTTATGCTTTATCGAGTCATTACCAGGGGATGTCCTGTGTATCTGTTGTTGTTGATTCGATTGAAGTTGTATGTATATAATTTGTTGTAGATGTTCTTTTGGCTTTTGATTTAAAGTCTTTATTTTGAGTATGAACTTATCTTAAAATGATATTTCCGGTTCAGGCCCAACGAAAAATTTTAGCCCAAATTTCACGCTTCAGTGTAATTGTAATTAATTGATTATTAATCCCTGATTTAGAGCATCGGGCCCGACACAAGATGACTCAGAGAAGAATTATAAGCCTTGGTTGACAGTTGGGGGGCAGAATTGAATATTCGGAACCCATTTTCTTCCACCATTCGTAGAACCAAATGGAGAAGGTGGAGTCATAACCAAAATGAAAAGTTATGAACCAGGAATGAGAAAAAGGACGGATGTAGAATGTCCGGTACCAAGCATTCCTGTAGTCTGTAAAATAGAATTCTAGTGGGTTAAAACGAATTGAAAAATTTATAGTTTGAAAAGAACTTCCCCACTAAGTAGATGTGAGGATCTATATGATAATGCATTTGGAAAAGACTATTTCATTTTTCTCGTTTCGTTTGTGAACTATCTCAGCTGACCCGATATCAACTAAAATGAGTTCGTAAAACTTTTGAGTTTTTAAAGGGTTATCTGTGTCCTAGAAGTGATCGGGACTGAATTTTTTGCGGAGGTAGTCCTGCCGTTTGATATCTTGGGGAATTTCAGTGAATGGAACAAAACCTAAGTCTTTTTCCAAGATTTGGTAAAATAATAGGAAATAATACTAAGGCATGCGATTCTAAATAGGAAAAATTCCTAGGCGTTACAATACTCTTCCCCTTACAATAATTTCGTCCTCAAAATTCGGAAGCTTACCGAAGAGTTACGGGTAGCGTTCCTTAATTTCAGCCTCTACCTCCCACGTAGCTTCCTCTTCTGAATGATTCAGCCACTGGACCTTGACCATGGGAATGGTCCGACTGCATAGCTTCCTGTCCTGTCTGCCTAAGATCCATGTAGCTTGATCCTCAAAAGTCAGCTACGACGAAGCTAGAGCACCTTTCATAGGAGCAACCTTCACAAAAACGTGATCCCCGGATGCGAATTCTAACTCCCTCCTCTTTAGATCAGCATAACGCTTTTGTCTGCTCTGGTAAGTCCTCATCCTATCCATGATCCTCATCACTGTGTTCGCCGTCTGCTGAACTATCTCAGGGCCCAGCTCTGTTCGCTCACCTACCTCGTCCCAATGGATGGGCGATCTGCATCTCCTCCCATAAAGTGCCTCAGAAGGTGCCATGCCGATGGAGGCCTGAAAGCTGTTGTTGTAATTGAACTATACTAATGGTAGCTTGGCTTCCCATCTCCCTTGAAAATCGATATCACAAGCTCACAGTAGATCCTCCAGTATCTGGTTCACTCTCTCTGTCTGCCCATCTTTCTGGGGGTGAAAAGTCGTGCTGAACTGCAGCTTCGTCCCCAAAGAAGCTTGAAGACTCCTCCAGAATGCTGATGTGAAATGTGTATCTCTGTCCAACACGATCATTATGGGTATCCTATGCAGCCTAACGATCTCCCGTATGTACAACTCTGGGTACTACGTCATAGTGAATTCGGACTTCACCGGCAAAAAATGTGCCGACTTGGTGAGTTGGTCCACAATCACCCATATAGAATTCAAACCTAACAGTTCTCAACACTCCTACAAAAAAATCCATCGATATGTTCTCCCACTTCCACTCCGAAATGGGTAGGGCTCTCAATATTCCAGCGGGTCTCTGATTCTCTGCCTTGACCTGGTGGCAAGTCAAACACTCGGACACAAAACGGCTGATATCGCACTTCATGCCCGGCCACCAATACAATTGTTGTAGGTCCCTATACATCTATGTGCTCCCTGGGTGGACTGAATAAGGTGACGCATGAGCCTCTGTCATAATCAGCTCTCGCAGTGCATCACCTGAAGGAAACCAAAATCATTCTTTGAACTTCACAATTCCATCGCTCATTGAGTAAAGTCCACTGCCCTTTCTCCTCATCTCTCAACCTCCACTTCTGCAGCTGCTCGTCACTAGTTTGACTATCGCGAATGCGATCTAGTAGGGTGGGTTATATGGTCATCGAATTCAATTTAGGATCTCTCCCTGCAGCATAAACCTCTAGCTCAAGTCTCTGTATCTCTCGCTGTAATGGCTCTGTGAGCCACAACTGAATTTTTTCTGCTCAATGCATCGGCCACAATGTTAGCTTTCCTCGAATGGTAGCTAATCTCACAGCCGTAATCCTTCACCAACTCTAGCCATCTCCTCTGTCTCATGTTCAACTCCTTCTGCGTGAAGAAGTACTTCAAGCTCTTGTGGTCGGTGAAGATCTTGCACTTCTCTCCATACAAATAGTGCCTCCAAGTCTTGAGTGCAAAAACAACTGCTGCTAATTCCAGATCACGCATTGGGTAATTCCTCTCGTGCACTTTCAGCTGTCTCGAGGCGTAAGTTATAACTCTGTCATCTTGCATCAACAATGCGCCTAGGCCTAGCTTAGATGCATCAGTGTAGATCATGAAATCACCTTTCCCTGACGGCATAGCTAAGACAGGCGCTGATATGAGGGCTTCCTTCAAAGTATCAAAACTGCGCTGGCACTCCGGGCTCCGTACATACTTGGCATTCTTCTTCGTCAGCGCAGTCAAAGGAACTGCAATGGAGTAAAAGCCCTTGATGAAGTTCTGATAGTATCATACTAACCCAAGAAAACTGTGGATCTCAGATGCACTCTTTGGCACTGCCCAATCATTAACTGCCTCCACCTTGGAGGGATCAACTTATTCTCCTATGCTAGAAATAATGTGACCAAGGAATGTCACTCTCTCCATCCTGACTCAAACTTGAATTTCGCATAAAGCTTCCTCTCTCTCAACACTCCTAAGGTTGTCCATAGGTGCTGGCCGTGCTCCTCCCTGCTACCTCCAAAATATGAGAATGTCATCAATGAAGACCATGACAAACTGGTCAAGGTACGACTTAAACACTCGGTTCATGAGATCCATGAAAGACTGTTGGCGCGTTAGTCAACCCAAAGGGCATCACCAAGAACTTGTAATGCCTATAGCACGTCCTAAAAGCCATATAGACATCAAACTCCCTCACTCTCAACTGGTGGTAGCCAGACCGAAGATCTATCTTCGAGAAAATCAAAGATCCCTACAATTGGTTGAAGAGATCCTCCACTCGAGGAAACGGGTACATATTCTTGACAGTCACTACGTTCAATTCCCTTGTAGTCGATGCAGAGTCGCATACTACCATCCTTCTTCTTCACAAAAAGCACAGGCACTACCTCCGGTAAGGTAGTCGTTGTAATGCTGGCTAAGAATAACAACCATCCATTCTCAATGAGCTTCCTCGCCTATAAGAATGATATGAGTCGAGGCTACTTCGTGCATCGTGCTGCCATGAAAAAAAATTACTCCCCTCCAGGGCATCTAAGTTGCACTGTCCTATCCTGGAAGTCTATTATTACCCGGTAACCAGACAGCATGTCCATCCCAAGAATGATATCAAACTCCGGCATCAGGAATACGATGAAATCTGCGAACATTGCGCAGTCCTGCAACACCATTTCGAGGTTCCTAACGATGCTTGTTGTTTGTAACTCCTCTCCCAATGGAACCGTCACTAGTAACTGCTTCGACAACCTCTCTTGAGCTACATCCATCCGACGTACAAACTCCTCCGAAATAAACGAGTGTATTTCACCTGAATCGACTAAGGCTCTAGTGGATACTCCTAATACAACTACTCTACCTGCGAAATATCACACATGCATAGAAAACTAATCGTATTGTTCGCATATCATTCTCAGATCCTAATCACTAAGTATCACATGTCTACTATCTCAATTCCTCAAAATTCAAAAGGTAAGGCGTAAGGTTACCTGTTATTAGAGTAGTGTCTGGATCGGACTCCTCCACATGCATCATGTAAAATCTCCCTATAGCAGACTGCTTCACCTGGGGTCAATGGAAAGACACGTGTCCAGGCTGCTTGCATTTGTAACAGGTTCTAGCTCTCTTCAGGCATTTCCCAGAATTCTAGCGTCCACAGTTTGTGCAAGTGGGTTTCTATACTGGAATCCCAGGCTTTGGAGCTTGCTAGTTCTACAGTTTTCCAATTGTAGCGACCTTTTCCGCTAGCCTCGATGCTCCTTGGCTTTGCTGCTAATTCGGTTGTCCCAAAAATGGCCTCTTGGCCTGCGTTTTTTGGTGGGACTGAGGTTGAAATGGCCTCTTCCTCTGCGCCTCCATTCGTATGTCCTTTAGCATTTGCTTCTACCTGAAGGCCCTCTTCAACGCCGTGGAATAGTCCATCGGACCTGCCATCAGTACATCTCTGTGGATAGAGAGACTCAAACCATCTAAGATTGTTGTAGCTTCTCCGCAGGATCGTTGGCTATGAGAAGGGAGAAGTGGCAGCCTCTATCGAACTTCTTGACATACTCAGCCACAGTCATGTATTCCTGTTAGAGATTCATGAACTCCCTCTTCAGCTTGTCCTGTACATCAGGGGTTAAGTAATTGTCATAGAACAGCTTCTTGAATCCGGCCCAGACCAGTGTGTCCACATCGACAGTCCTCTCTGCTCCTTCCCACCATATAGCAGCATCCTCCTTCAGCTGGAAGATAGCACAGCTGACCCTTGTCGCATCTGCCAGTTGCATGTATCTAAAAATGGTCTCTAGAGATCTGACCCACTCCTCAGCAGCGAAAGGATCAGTGGAGCCTGTGAACTCAGGGGGTCCTAACTTCCTAAACTTCTCGTAAGGCAGCTCCGCCCTTCCTGTGTAATGCCTAGAAATCCGTAAATCATAATGTCAAATATTAATCTTTGGAG
Source organism: Dorcoceras hygrometricum (assembly GCA_001598015.1). Taxonomy (NCBI): domain Eukaryota; kingdom Viridiplantae; phylum Streptophyta; class Magnoliopsida; order Lamiales; family Gesneriaceae; genus Dorcoceras; species Dorcoceras hygrometricum. The sequence continues at coordinate 24,895 of KV004622.1, forward strand.
GGTTTGATTTTCTAATTTCAGTACCCTTCTTTAGCTTCATTTCAATGATTCAGCTTTCTTTTGAGCTGAATTTCAGATTGGACCAGGAACCAGTTCACAGGAGTGGCCGGACGAGTTCTAACAAGCATAGTTCGAGTTTTGTAAATGTTTTAAAAATATTTTGTTTTAAAAAAAGGAAAATAAAAATATTTTTATTGTTACAGATGATTACGGTTGGTAAGATATTGATTTCAGTTGTCCCTCAACCCATGCCCTGCGTACAATTGTAAACCTACTACACTGTTTTAGTTATTGGAAAAGGCCGTGGAGTGCTCCTCTAAACTAGAAACAAACCAAATATTTTCTTTAAATTTTTCTTAAGATTTTCAATCGTGTTTGTGGGAGATTGAAAGACGGAGTTGTTCTTTGCAACCTGTCGTTCAGCTTTGAGGCAAGTAAACTCTGTTTCTTGCTATTTCTGTGAAAGCATATTATTGTTCACCTTTCTCTGCGTGTTGTTGCTTTCTGTTTGCATCTATTTCAGAGTTTTGAGTAACGTTTAAAGGATTTCAATGGATGTTAGAATCTGTACGCTTTCAGCGATTTCGAAAATAGTTTTTACAGTTCCCAAATGTTTTACAGTGAGTTTCTACGAAAGTTGGAGCTGTCGTCTCTTTTTAAAATGTCTGACTTGTACGTATGTAGCTTCGAAGTAGAGTTCTCTGTATGTTTCCAGTAGCCGTGATGGATAGTTAGGGATGAGGTACTGAGCTGACAGGCGGAGTTGGTCTGGTTAGGGTGCTATTCTGGTATCTGATAAGCTTAGCTAATTATTTCGGACTTCTTCAAGATGTTTTCACTACTCGTGCTGGATAGCTAAGGATGAGGTTCTGAGCTGATAGGCAAGTTGTTCTAACTGGAACGCTGCTCTGATCTGATCAGCTTAGCTAATCGGTTCGAACTTCTCCAAGCTTTTTTCATAGAATAGCTAGGGACGAGGTTCTGAGCAGATAGGTAAAGCAAGTCTAGTTAGAACTCTGTTGTGGCCTGATAAGCTTAGCTAGTCTATTCGAACTTCTTCCAAGCTGGTTCCCTTGTCCAGCTTGCTTCCGAGCTGGTTTCCTGGTTCATCCCGCTCCCAAGCTGATTTCCCTTGTTCAGCCCTCTTTCGAGCTGGTTTCATTATTCAATCTTCTTACAAACTGGTTTCATTGTCTAGCCTACCTCTGAGCTGGTTCCATTGTTAAGTCCTCTCGTGAGCTGGTTTCATGGTCCAGTCCGCTCGTGGTCTGACTTCTAGGTTGTGTTGACTTTCCCAAGCTGAGTTGACCAACCAGTCGTAAGCTGTTTCTTTCTCTGAGCTGGTTTTCAAGACCGTAATCTGTTTCCTTCTCCGAGCTGTTTTACTCTCATGAACTATTTTTCTCACTTAGAGTTGTGTTGCGGTTGCGATATGTTTCCCCTCTGAGCTGCTCTAAGCTTGAAAACTGGCCTGATTAACCTAATCTGAGTGACCAAACAGCCCAGAGCTATTTTATATTCTGAACCAGCACGTTCGCGTGCTGCTTCACTCCGAGCTGGTCTAGTTTAGATCCGATCTAGACTGTACAGTGATATTGAGTTAAATATTTGTTTCTTTTAGCTTCGATTCGAAAGTATAATTCCAATCCAATCACAGTTATATCCTTTTCTAGAGATAGTTCATCGGCTCAGAGACCTGATGTGCACTATTCACTTTCCTGAGCTGATACCAGTTTTTCTATCCGAACTGATCCCAGAAATCCTAGAGCTGTTTTCTGTCGTCACTCAACAGTATATTCAAATAAAATGCATTTTTGTAGCATTGCACCGCTTGCGTACAGTCTGTTACTTCAAATGTTTTAATGGTATATGGCAAGGTTACAAGGAGAGATGACAGAAGTTTTCCCTGCCATATTGTTTAAAGTATAAAGGAAGTAGATTTCATAAGTTAAATGATTATTGCAAAGATATCATATGGTCAGTGCAGGGAGGGTGAGGACGCTGGTTGATGGATCGGTGTGCCCCCCATAGGAAGGACAACGATCCTAGTTGACGAACCAAATACCCCCTTCACCAGTTAAGTTGGGATTTATTCCCCAGTTCCTGAATTCAGATGATAGCTTGATCAAGCGAACTGACCTATGGAGGTGTTTGCGCCATAACGAAAGAAAATAAGAACAGGGTTGTTTACAACCTCAGCTTTGAGCAAAGATTATGCTCATGCTTACTTCCTTTAATACCAGTAACTGCTTTTAAATGTTTTCAAGTATGTTTAAGCATGTTCAGTTATGATGTCTCAGTTCCAGTTCTTTCAGTTTTCAGTTTAGGATAAAGGCTATTTTCTGTGCATGCCTTTGCTATCACCAGATTTACCTGCTGAGCCCCTAGGCTCACTAGATTTCATGGTTGCAGGTGAGGTTTTTCCATGAGATCTGGCGACGCGAAGTGTGTTTATCCAAAGACCAGCATTTCCATGATGCTACAGGCCACATCCTTTTGTGAACAAAATTTTATTCAAATTTTTCTGTTTTTAAGGGTTCTAAACTGAGTTCCATCTATTTATATCAAAAGATTTTTATGTTATATTCGCACTCCAATCCGTTTCGCTCTGAGTTGTAATAACCTGTAAGCTGTTTTTTGATTCTGTTTCCCCCTAAGCTGATACAGCTCACGAGCTATTTATGTCGAGTGTTTACATTATTTCAACTACTACTCCCCCAACCCATGTGTGATCATCTCACGACGTGTCACCAGTTCTCGCATTGCAATTCCTAATCTGTTTAGCTACGCGTGAGCTGAATTGTTATTTTATCGCATAAACATCTATGTTTGTTGTTTCCTTTTCAATTACAAAAACTTTGAAAAATTGGTTTGTATTTCCATAAGCTTTCGAGTGTGTTTTGAAAGAAGCGGTGGACTAGGATGCCACAACTGTTAGAGTAGGTGCTCAACTAGCCAACTTGTGGCGTGTGGGTTCTTGTTGACTCTATGTAAAACGATCTTTATTTATGAAATTCGCATTCTTTTATGACATTCTTTATCTTCATTATTATGATTACAATTGTTGGATAAAGACCTTGAATGCGCTTTAGTGTATGTTAGATGTGATAGTGGATGTGATGGCTATCATGAAACACATCTAATAGTCACTGTGTATTTTAAACATGTTCCTAGTCAATTGGGCCGTCCAAAAGAGGATAAGGGCCGCCCGAGCTTCAGAGTAGCATCTGCGATGTGAAGTACAACGTTTCATTGGTAGGGAACATTGTGATGTTCTGAGCATGCAAATGGATAGTGACCTAGTGATCTATCGAACTACCCTCGTTCGGACTTTCCAAGTGGTTACCATTTGTCGAGTGGATTAAGTCCAAGGTTTTGGTTGTACAGATTAGTCCTTATTACGAAACGCCATTAATACTATACAAGATAGGTGCCTCATTTTGACACGTTTACAGACTCAGTTGAGATCATCAGGTGTCGAGGATTCACCGCTCGCTTTTATGCGTGGATATCCTATGCTATCTGAGGAGATAATAGTGTGATAAATCTCTGGCCAGAGTAATAGATGTAGTTTTGGGTAAATGGGGTTTACCTATTAACACATGCGATGTAACTATTTGATCTCCAAGATGTATGCATGGTTATTGGATCTCTAGCGACTCTCGCTTTACCAATGGTCGATCTAATCGGGATATTTGTGTTGAAAGGACCGTACTGTACGCTAACCATGACCGAATGGTTCTTGCAGGCACTATCAGTGATGCCTAGTGGATCATGGGGCGATGTTGCTAGTCGTTTTACCATGATCCAATGGGTTAGTCCAAAAATGTGGTTTCGGAGTCACAAATGTTGTGAGCCCATGGCTAGCTATATCCCTGAACCATTGAGGGTCACACAAGTACGGGGTTCTCAATTCTCGTACGGAAATTAAGCTCAATTTGTTGAGTATAGTAGGAGGAAGGATGGAAGTATGACTTTCTAAAATTAAATAGGGTGAAAATGCAATTTCCTTAAGCTTGGACTAGTTTGACTATCCTTAAAACTTACAGGGGCCTAACTGCTATTTTGGATTAGGTGGTCCAAAAAATTGTTCACATCATTATTATCAGTTTTGTAAACTATGTAAATCGGTCCGATCTGATCGTCGATCGGGATTATGATGAAAACACAGTGATGGACTTGAAACCAATGTACAACTAACTTGGTTTAAGCCCATGAAAAATCTATAAATAGGGACCCTGGGGTATTCATTTGAAACACACCAGAAAATATTCAGCAAATATTTTCTCTCTTCCTCTCCTCCCTCGCCACCGTCGCCGCTCACCGTCGGAATTTATTCTGGCCATTCCGCGAGGAGATTCCGTCCATGAAACTTTAGTCGGTTTTCTAGTGCAAACCGGCGAAGGAATTGAGATTACGGTCGTGGACCGGAATAGGAGGCCGTAGCTGTTCAACCATCGAAGTGCCAATTTTCCCGTGGAATTGGTCGGAGCCAGGCGCCTAGACGCCAGCAAGGTATATTATAAACATTCTATGAATGTTTTTATTGTTATACATGTGTATTGACCGTTCCCGGGATCCAAATTTTTAATTCTTTCGCTGCGCCCCGGGAGCTTGGATCTTTCAATAAACCGACTTCTGCCTGAATTTCATCAAATCTCGGTTTTTCAAAAACAAAAAAAACATTCCGGCAGCACGCCGTCGCGCCACCGCTGAACGCCGCCGTGCGCAAATCGCGGCGGGGATCGCGGGATATGTGCGCGCATCCCGCGCGCACTGTGCGGCGGGCGTTGCGCCCGCCTCCTA
>KV004623.1:20465-32672 GCA_001598015.1 Dorcoceras hygrometricum
TGACGTCATCACTGCTGTTACCAGCTCTTGTTAGCGCTCCAGCTGGTTCAAGCTCTCTAAGCAATAATGACATCTGCTGGTCTGAATTGTCCTCCGCCAGATTACGAACAACTGATTCAACTTTGGACGTCTCCATTGCTAATCCAGCTGCCGTCTAAATGAATACATCAAACCAACTGCTGAATCTTAAACTTGAACCATCGGCTGGACAGATTTTTCGACTGTTCATCATCTTCTTCGATCCTGGAATCTGTACACTCAAGTAGAATCGTTAGAATAACAGTAACAGGTTTTGTGTAATTCAAAACTTAATCAGGATCTGTCAAAACAGATCCATAAATATCTCCCTTTTTGATTTACACAAAACCTTAAATCAACGATGCATGTTCTAACAATTCTCTCCCTTTTTGTGGGAATCAAAAAGAGATCGAACTGCTGGTCTTCCCGATATTTAAAACAAAAACTCTCCCTACACTGTTACAACAAAAACAATGTAACAACAGGAGTTTTAAATTTGAAAAACAAAATCAGCATTAGGAAGCACCGTATGCAAAAGCTATATGATTTTGAAAACGAAACTGATGCATAACTCAAATTAGTCAAAGACAGTGACGCCACTCTCCCTGTCTTTTATAACATGAGCTCAAATCATTAAAAACAAAATTTTGGCACCAGCTGGAATCCGCAAAACAGAACATCTGAAAACTAATCAGAGCATCGAAATATTGTTTCAAATAACAATGTGCTACTGAGTTACTTATATATATGAAGAACCAGTACAGATAAAAGCTCAGATTTTTCTTTCTTCTATCTCGTCCCATGTGCTTGTCACCGAGCCTCGCTCCTGGTGATCTTACAGCACAACGAAAATAGAAGCTTGGCATCCGCACAGGACTCGCGCATCCCGTGACAGTTCCTCAAGCGAAAAACCGGTTCTATATTAAAACAACATCTGGCCTTCATAAAATAAGCTTCTCAAAACAGTTAAAAACATTAAAACATAGCACATGTGTTTTAAAATCAGTGCTCGTTCAAGAACAACCGGCTCTGATACCAATTGTTGGTCCCTGAAAACAGCTCTGTTACCAATTGTTGGTCCCTGTTTTTCGAAGGAACTTAGCAGCCGCTGATTTAAAATGGGCGATTAAAAATTTTGCGCTGCTACTGAGCTGCAATAGCTCAATGTTCTTGAACTCATAAAAACTCACCAGAAGAGCACCGGAGACAGATCTGGTATGATTTAAAAATCATGCGGAAAATACCAGAACTGAATCCTATATTTTAAAACAACTCAAACAGATTTATGTACAACATAAATCTGTTCGAGACTTGTGCAAGTGCTTGTGTGCTAACTGTATGCGATGCTAAGTATAAAATGCAAGTGCTGAATTATGCGAATGCTAAAGTAAATATGCAATGCTGAAATATGCGAATGCTGGAATGTTATGCGTGCGTGCTGAGTTAATGGTGAACTGTAAACGTGCGTATGCTAAATAAAATATGCAAGTGCTGAAAGCTTAAAGAACACGATACTCAAGATTTGTTTCTGGAAGTTCGGACCTCAATGTCCTACATCTCCCCTTCTTCCATCTCGGAAGGATCCACTAGAAGACTTTGATGATTACAGCACGTCTGCAAACACCCACCCACACAAGCAGCACTTGTATGGACTCCTAGACTCCACAAATGCACACCAGCCGCAACTGTGTGACTACCTACATACACAAGAGTTTTACGTCATCGTGCTTGGACGAGACTATTTGAAACGTTTTGAGATTCATTCACCAATACAATGTGAATGAATCTCTGTGTGTGAGATTTGATACAATGACTGATACCAATTGTTGGTCCCTGTTTTTCGAAGGAACTTAGCAGCCGCTGATTTAAAATGGGCGATTAAAAATTTTGCGCTGCTACTGAGCTGCAATAGCTCAATGTTCTTGAACTCATAAAAACTCACCAGAAGAGCACCAGAGACAGATCTGGTATGATTTAAAAATCATGCGGAAAATTCCAGAACTGAATCCTATATTTTAAAACAACTCAAACAGATTTATGTACAACATAAATCTATTCGAGACTTGTGCAAGTGCTTGTGTGCTAACTGTATGCGATGCTAAGTATAAAATGCAAGTGCTGAATTATGCGAATGCTAAAGTAAATATGCAATGCTGAAATATACGAGTGCTGAAATGTTATGCGTGCGTGCTGAGTTAATGGTGAACTGTAAACGTGCGTATGCTAAATAAAATATACAAGTGCTGAAAGCTTAAAGAACACGATACTCAAGATTTGTTTCTGGAAGTTCGGACCTCAATGTCCTACATCTCCCCTTCTTCCACCTCGGAAGGATCCACTAGAAGACTTTGATGATTACAGCACATCTGCAAACACCCACCCACACAAGCAGCACTTGTATGGACTCCTAGACTCCACAAATGCACACCAGCCGCAACTGTGTGACTAACTACATACACAAGAGTTTTACGTCATCGTGCTTGGACGGGACTGTTTGAAACGTTTTGAGATTCATTCACCAATACAATGTGAATGAATCTCTGTGTGTGAGATTTGATACAATGATGCTCTCAACTCTCTGTTTCTCAAACACTAGGGAAATGCTCTAACAAGCTAATTCTAGCTCCACTGTCAACTGCAATTAAGCTCTCTCTAGAATGGTAATTGACAGCTTCACTTCAGATTCATTTTCCCTCTGTTGTTGTCTTCTATTGATTTTCTTTTCTGTGCGACAACAACTCTCTGGTCTCACGACGTCGAGCTCTTCTTCAATGGCGCTGCCTTTGTATATAAAGCCTCTGTACAATAAATCCCGTGGACACAAAATTCTTCCCGTTCAAATATGTTCTGTAAAGTACCGACAGGGAATAGTCCTTGTGTCCTTTTCTTTTGCAGGCTTCTTGTCGTTTTCGCCATTTGAATTGAGCTCAGCTGTTGACATCCAGCTCTCGTAAATCATCAACTGCTTCACTGCTGATTCATGTCTACTACTGCTTTGCGCTTCTGCTGAATTCTTTGTCGACTGGATATGCAAAGCACTGTAGCCTTCGACTGGATCCACTGTAGCTCTCGACTGGATGAAAATTGCTTGCGTCTGGATGTCCAGCTGGTGGTAACGATATGTTTGCAGCTGATTGTCCAGTCGTTGGTCATGAAAAGCTTGCGACTGGATTTCCCAACGACTGGTTGAATATAACGCTGAAGCTCTCGTCTGGATATACTGTAGCTTCCTGCTGGTATCTTGCGACTGCTGGATATCAACACAAAGAGCATCTGCTGAATCTTTAGCACGAAGGTAAAACGCTGTCCTGTCGACTTATGTAAACGACATCGTTTTGCTATCGCTATCTCCAAGTACCAACTGCTGGTGAACAGTTGCTTGCGACTGGATTTCCTCCTCTACGACGTCGCTTCTCTCTTGCGTCTGGATGTACAAGTGTCAGGCCTCGTGCTCACAACAGATGAATACATGCGGAAGCTATCAAAAAGTGGGTAAAATTTTCGCTTTTAGGCCCGACGGAACATCATCGAACCATTTTCTAAAACCTTTCTGGATCAAATTACAGTAGAAACGTACCTTTCATAAAAACAGAGCATGAACTTTTCTGGTTTTGAAGAACAATCGAAGCATAATTCAAGTCTTTAAAAACCCAAATAACATGCAAACAGAATTGAATATATGCTTTCACTGAGTGAGCAAGAAACAGAGTTTACTTGCGTGAGATCTTTAACACAATCACAGACAAAGTTTAGCAATCACGAACACACCGCTTGTCTCCTTAAAAACTTTGAAGCGCTATTTCTCGGTTTCTTAGAGAGAGAGCACCGCTTGATTTTTGGAATTTTGATTTGTAAATTATGATGCATGATGCGGCTAACACCCTATATATATGAATTTAAAATGCCTAGGAAAGAAACACGTTTAATCAATATGCAAAAAGAAATCCTTTAAAAGCGCTACTCCATTTTAAAAGTAAAATCTGATGTACAAAACCGAACTATTTTAGTTAAAAATAAGGATTCAATTGGCTTGCACTAATCGGCTAAACAACGACTGCAATTGCATTCTAACATCTGAATCTTTAACACAGTGTGACAACTTATATCACGAAAAGCTGAAACTCAACTCAAAGTTCAATGAAGGCTGAAATTACGTAAACATGAAATCTGAAATTTAGCTCTTAAATGATAAAAGCTAAACAATACATATCTGAAATCTAAAACTCATTTGAATCAAGAGTTGAATAGAATAGCATTGTAATCCCTCAATCTCATAACTTTCTAATTGTGTCCTCTAAAATATCTGGGCATTACAATCTACCCCCCTTAAAAGAATTTCGTCCTCGAAATTTCTTACTTGAAGAGATCTGGGTAGCTTTTCTACATATCAGATTCACTTTCCCACATAGTTTCTCTTTCAGTGTGATTTACCCACTGCATCTTAATCATAGGGATAGTTCTATTCCTTAACTTACGGTTTTCTCTTAAAAGAATCTTTACTAGAACTTCTTCATAAAATAGGTTCCTACCTGAGCATCGAATTCAACTATAAGAGACGTATCACTGAAATAACATCAGACGTAACAAAGTGGAATAGTACTTTGAAACAAAACGGATCTTCACTGTTCACGTTTATCGTAAAACAACTGCAAGAATATTTGAAACAGACATAGTAGATAAAACGATGTCGTTGAAGTAGGAAACAGACATGATGACGTAAGAATATCTGTTATCAGTCGTGACTCTGAATAAATGAAACGATGTCGTTTGCACAACAAACAGACATATGAACAGTGCAACTGCTGGTCATAACGATGGAATGCAACTGCTAATTATGAACAGTGCAACTGCTGATTACAAAACTGATGCAACAGCTGAATTTAAATATGAAATTCAATCGCTGACATAGGAAACGAAATCTGAATAAGAACTTGGTGTTGCAACATCAAACGACAGCTACGCTATCAGCCGTTGTCTATCAAACCATACTTTATATTGATTCGACTAACAACTACCGATTACATAGCGTCAAGTTCCGATATTACCATCTACCGGAAGATGAACAATCATAAACATACGGGAATCAAACTCGAACTTCTCACGGCGAAGTACTGGGTCTGACGAAACTCTTACCTAACAAATCTGGAACTGATCTTTTAATCCTTTCATTTTCTTAGGGATAAAGTACTTACCAGAAATCCTTAACATCCATTTCTTAAACACCTTTAAGCCTTAACAGTTGACATTATCTTAAGGGTACAATCATATGTATCAGCTTTAAACGAAAAAGAATTCCCGCCTGGTATCTTAATTTCAACAGACCTCTGCTTAAAATTTATGACTGTTTCATACTTAGTTAACCAATCTATCCCAAAATTCAATAAAACCCAATTATCAACAATACTATTAAATCTGCAAAAGCAATATTCTCCTGTAACTTAAGTTCTATATTTCGTATAACATGATTGGTTACTAAACTCGCCCTCAAATGGATCTGAACATAGTACTCTACTTCTATTTCTTCTAGGTTAACTATCAATTTCTTAACAAACCTATCTGATACAAAAAAATAAGTTGTACCAGAATCTAATAAGGCTATTGTAAACATGTTGGCAACAAAACCTTACCCGTCGCTGCCAAGGTATCTGCTGGAGTTTCTTCAGCTGTCATTATATAAGCCCTACTAGTGATACGTGGTCGCTTCTGGGAACAATCCCTAGACATGTGGCCTGGCTTGCCACAGGTATAACACACCTTCTGGCCAAAAAGACACTGGCCTACATGGTTTTTCTTACAAGTTGGACATGGAGGCCTATTCCCTGAATTAGGGACAACGGAGATAGGCTGAACAACTATTGGTCCTTTTTCTTGAGACTCCTACTGGTTATTATTCGGTTTCTTATTTTTCCTACGGTCCTTCTGTTGGAAAGCTTGTCTTTTCAACTGTCTCTCTTCTTCGATTACTTTCCAGTCTTGTTCTGCCCGTAAGGCCTTATTCACAGCTGATATATAATCTACGGGTTCTACCAATCTAACATCATGCCTAATCATCGACTTCAACCCATCAACGAAATGTTGTAGCTTAATATCTGCATTTTTACCAATCAAAGGAATGAAATAACAACCTCTCTCAAATTTGTGGATTGTTAGGACCGAAGGATCAGATCTCACTAAACTAAACAACACAACACCAGAGATCTGATCCTAAAAGCAAAACAAGAGCGAGCGCTGCTACTGTTAAATATTTTGCGCTGCTATATAGGAGCTACAATAGCTCATGGTTCTTGAACATAAAACAGAGCACCGGAGACAGATCTGGTATGTAATGAAAACATGCGGAAAACACCAGAACTGAATCCTAAATTTTAAAACTAACGCAAACAGATTTCTATTAAAGCATATGTATGCTGCGTGACTAACAGTGCATGAAATCTGTTTGCTGTACAATTGTGACAGTTAAAGTATGCGTGACATCTGTTTGTGTTAAACAGATTCGTGCGTGTGTGTATACTGTTATGTATGCGTGCTAAATTAAAGTGCTTATGTGGAACTGTAAATCATAAAGAGATTACGCTGCTATTTGTTTCTGGAAGTTCGGATATAAATATCCTACGTCTCCCCTTCTTCCGTCTCGGAAGGTTCCACTAGAAGATTTGATCTACAAACTGTAAATCATAAAGAGATTACGCTGCTATTTGTTTCTGGAAGTTCGGATATAAATATCCTACGTCTCCCCTTCTTCCGTCTCGGAAGGTTCCACTAGAAGATTTGATCTACACATCGTGTACAGACCCGATCCAACAGCCAGCAGCTGCTAGAACTCCTAGACTCTACACCAGCCCTCGGCTGTGTCAATCATTTGTTTTACGCCTCTGTGAGAAAGGCTACGGACACAGAGTTTAACGTCTTCGTGTTTGGACGAGATCTGATTTTTGGGTTTGAGATTCATTCACTATAAAATTTTGCTCAACTCTCAAGAATGTAAATGAATCTCTGTGTGTGAGATATACAGTGTAAGAACAACTCTCGTAATAATAATAATATCTCACACAACTGGGAAATGCTCCTAAAGAGCTGATTAGAACTCAGCAGTCGACGCTTGTTGTAAGCTCCTCTCTAATGGTGGTCGACTGCTTTCGTTCTTCTATTTTTCTTCCCTCTGTTTTTACACTGTGCTTCGTCCCTTATGGAGTGATCAAATTGTCTTCTTCAAAATCTTCGTATATATAGCTTCTCTCCAAAGATATAGCCGTTAGAGTAGATTCAAATCCCTTCTGCGCTTGTTACGGCTAAATTGTCGTCTTTCCAAATATGGTGCAAACACCGTGAATCATTCTCTGTATATTGTACTATTTCCCAGAATAGTACTAATCTTGTCCCCTTAAATTAAAGCATTTGCACGACTCAATTTCAGCCATTGATTCTTTTCATTGATAGTGGTTGATTGCGTCTGAATAGTTCAACAGATTGTTCAACAGCTGTTCACTCAGCTGTTGTCTTCTCTTTGTCATAACATTGTTCAACAGCTGTTCACTCAGCTGTTGGTTTTCTTCACAGTACTGTTCATCAGTTGTTCATTTCTTCTTCACTTTGAACAACAGCTGATATGTTTTCTCTTCGTTGTACCAACAGCTGATCAAAGGTTGCTGTCTTCAGATTCTGTAATAGTATGTCCAACAGCTTCTGTAATAGTTCCAACAGCTTCTGTTTCACATTTGATCAGCTGCTCCTCTTGACAACGTCTGATCGAACTTCTCGTATCAACATCTGATGTCTGTTGTTAGCTGATTCATCTTTCATCGCTCTATGTCTGATTTATCTTCATCAGCTGATTCATCGTCTGGACAACATCTGAATATCTCTAATCCAACATCTGAATCAGCTTCTCCACATCTGATTTCTTCTTCTTTTCTCTTCTCGTCAGACTTCACTACTGAACCAATGAGTACAGCTGGACTCCACGTAAGCAAGTCTGACCACGCTGGATTCCACGTAAGCATATCTGATAGGTCTTCTCGATTCTTTCAATTCAGACTTCTCCAGCTAATCCTTTTTCACGCACCAGCTGGTTCAGCTACTCCAGCTGATCCATATTCGTGCACCAGCTGGTTCAGCTACTCCAGCTGATAAGCATATCTGATAGGTCTTCTCGATTCTTTCAATTCAGACTTCTCCAGCTAATCCTTTTTCACGCACCAGCTGGTTCAGCTACTCCAGCTGATCCATATTCGTGCACCAGCTGGTTCAGCTACTCCAGCTGATCCAAAAACTCTTCAGCTAAACATTCTTTGTCACGTACAGATTTCTTCATATTGATCAGACTTCTTCTACTTTTCACTTCACATTCAGACTTTACTTCTCACAGACTCCTCACATCAGATCTCTTATTTTTCTTCGCGTCAGATCTCTTCCAGATTTCACTCTTTAGCGATCCTGATTTCTCAAGTCTTATTCCAGCTCTTCTGTTAAATCTGTACACTACGTAGAAATGTTAGAAACACAATAGCAGGTTTTGTGTAATTCAAAACCCAGATCTGGATCTGTTATCCAGATCCATCACGGATATAATCCCGTATAGACATCTCTCCCTGCTTAAGGGTTAAAAACTCACTCCCCAACTGTTGTCTTACATCCACCGTGAAGTATTGTTCATAGAATACTCTCTTAAACTCTTCCCAGGTAAGAATTTCCAAGTCCACAGTTAACTTGGCTCATTCCCACCATATCATGGCATCTCCTCTCAGCATGTAAATCGAACACCGAGGTCTTTCTAGTTCGGTCAGCTGCAGATAGTCAAAAATCACCTCTATGGACTTGATCCAGCTTTCTGCTATAAGAGGATCAGTAGTGCCAGAAAATTCCTGAGATCTCTGTCTTCTAAACCTCTCCTATGGATCCTCACGGCTAACTATTCTTCTTGAGGTTTGACCATTCCCATGCTCTGATACCAACTGTAACGAGCGAACTTTTCTTTAAAGAAATCAAGAAATTTATGGTTCTAATTGGAAGACCAAAAAAAATTTCGATCTTGATGACATAACCAGTCGTTACTAACTTTCTGAACTAAATTGCGAATAAACACAATTCATGACTGCTGAAATGCGAATGATCGAAACAAATATATAAGTGGAAGTAGAACCAAGATCTGGTAAAAACTTTTCATAACCAATGAAGAAAAATCAGCTGCAAGGGTGTACAAAAACACGGAACTAAATCCTCAACTGATCGTAATAACATACGCGGAATAACATCTGATAAAAATAACAAGTGTTGCATTGGAACCCAAAATCTGATATAAAAGGGCTGAACAGACTTCTACTGTTTAACTGTACTAGAAATCTGTTACAATACAAAGATGACACAACTGACTATCTGTATAACCAAAACAACGTCTGATAGGAAAGAAACGGTAGACGTCCATGATAAACACATCATCCGATCAGCTACTCCCCATCCATCCTCCTACTGCTCATTACCTGCACTCAATGAAAACTAGTGAGCCAAAGGCTCAGCAGGTAAAATTTGGTAGAACGAAATCATGCAATACAAGTAATGGAATCTGGTACTGTAAATGGAATCTGAAATCTAAATACGCTTTAGAATGAACAAGCGCAATAAATAACTGAGGGATCTGGAAGAAACTGAAAGCATAAAACATAATCAATTTCTGAAAACATTTTCTTTAAACATTCTCTAGAGCTGTGATTAAAATCACACTTGTGCTCTTCTTTCATTTTCTGAAATTATGACAACACTTTAAACATTTGGTCCAATTCGTTTGATCAAACTCCTGATATCAGTTTCTTAGCACTATGGCTCATGGTTAAAGTGATATACAGATCCGTCGACCTATACACCTGATCCTTCCTCTGTTGAAAGGGCACACGGTTCGTCAGTCGCGCACTCACCCTTCCTCTGGGGACCCTCTTTGTTGTCATAACTTAAAACATTTTCTAAAACATTGTTATGCTCTTTCTTTTCTTTATAAAAATCTGTTTTCTTTCTCTCTTGTACGAATTACTGGTTTTCTTTTGTCTAATGAGTTCTGGAACTTCAAGGGATTTCTCTGTAAAACTTGCGAAGATGAAAACTGAATAAAAGCACTACTTGAATCTGTCAATTGAATCGAATAATTCTTTCGAATGAAGAGGAAATGGATAAGGAATCTGATTCTGGAATTTCTGTATCAATTGGAGACGTATTGAAGGAATAAAGGATGAAATCTGAATTAGACGTAAGTGTCTCAACAAAGAAGAAACGAATCAGATGTCATTGGTCTACACCAGACATCAACGCAAGTCAACGCAACTTATGAAGAATTTCAGATGTTGAACAAACCAACAGCTGAACATTGTTAAAACAACGCAACAGCTGAGTGCCAACGAAGTAACAGTTGTATATGAACGAATGTAACTGCTGACAACAGCTGATGATTAACAAAACAACAGCTGAACATGAAATAGTACAACGGCTGATCACAACTACTGAACTCGAACAATGCGACAGCTGACAACCGCTGAATACAAACAATAACATACAACAGCTGACCAACAAATGCAATAGCTGATGAACATTAACCCTGTAGAAGCTGCCAACAGCTGACTACGACACTTAGAATATTTTCAACAAAGGAATACCAGTCGTGGTATAAGAACCAGATTTCAGTCTTAACCGTGTGGAAGAACATGAACTACAACGGTTACCTTCATCTGAAGAATTCAAAATATCTCAAGAAATTTCTGGAAAATGATCGAATAAGCTACTTGTAAGCTACTTCGAATATATATCTTTTATAATTCTCAAGAATATACTGGACGAACATCATCAAACCATTTTCTAAAATATTTCTGAATCAAATACAGTAAAATCGTAACTTTCATAAAAACAGAGCATGAAATTTTCTGGTTTTGAAGAACAACCGAAGTTTTCTTCCATACTTTAAAATCTCATATAAACATGCAAACAGAACTGAATATATGCTTTCACTGAGTGAGCAAGAAACAGAGTTTACTTGCCTGAATTCTTGAGCACAATTCACAGTAGAAATTCAGCAAATCACCAACACTCAGATCGCCTCCTTCGAAAAGCTTTAACAGACTTTTGCTCGGTTTCTTAAAGAGAGAGCACCGCTTTGAACTAATTTATTTTGAAGATAATGATGCATGAAGCAGCTTATCATCCTATTTATATGATTTAAAATGCCTAAGGAAAGAAACACGTTTAATCAAGATGCTCAAATCTCCTAAAAACGTACTCTGTTTTAAACCAAATGATGCATATGGAAACCGAACGATTTTAGTTAAAACAAAGGATTCGATTGGCTTGCAGGAATTGACTAGACATCTACTGAAATTGCATTCCTGACATCTGAAATCTGAAACTCATTTGAATCAAGAGTTGAATAGAATAGCATTGTAATCTCTCAATCTCACAACTTTCTAATTGTGGCCTCTAAAATATCTGGGCATTACAGTTTCGGAGGGGGTAGCACTTACCAGATCTGAATAATGCACATAAGCAGTCAAAGCTGACCAGATCTGACACTGTAGCAAACCGGATCGGAAGCGAGCGGGAAAAGACAAGAAGAGCTTGATCAGATCTGAAGAGAAGATTAGTTCAAGAGCTAGAGAATCTAAGAAGAACAGTTCAGATCTGAGCTAAGTTGCGTGGATCATTGGAGCAGAACAAAGGAATCAGATCTGAGCCAATATACAAACAGACTTGAACATAGTCCAAGTCAGATCTGGAGGAACAGACTTGAACAGAGCCATATCAGATCTGAATGTTTGGAGCAGATGAAGCTGGCGGTAAAATTAGTTTGAATAAGGAAGTTCAAACTGATGTATTGTCACATCAATTCACAAGAGGACGGAGAGCATTTAATAAAGGAGCTTAAAGTCAATATGCAAGCGCATTTAAAGACAAAGGACACAGGGTACAATTTGTCAGAATACTTTTTCAACGGGAAGAAACTTGTGTCCAACGGATTGATTTGCACATATCATATTTATACAAGAAATACTGATGAAGACAAGAGGTTGAGAGAGAAGAAAAACGGGAAGAAAAACAGAGAGGCGAAGCAGTCGACTATCAGATCTGAGGAGCTTATTGTAACAGTCGACTGCTGAGCTAAATTTAGCTTTCTAGAAGCACTTCCTAGTTGTGTGAGATTTTATATTCGAGAGTTGT
>KV004624.1:0-19773 GCA_001598015.1 Dorcoceras hygrometricum
TCTTGAACCAGCAGAACCTCTATTTATCGATTCATTCCAACGATAAATCTCAATTACAAATCCAGGTCTCACAGAAGTGGTGCTGTCCTCGCACAATTCTTCTCTTTGGCCAAGTCCACCTGTTGGATAAGGCCCATGGTACAAATCGATGGTGTGTGGACACCCATTCAGGGTCCTGAATTTTGGAGAAGTAGCTGCAAACTCTCATTGTTTGTAAAAAAGAGACAAGTGCCAGAAAGCGTGGTTGATACAGATTTTGTGCCACATGGTTTCTTTATTGAGCCAGTCCAATATTGGGGAGCAGCCCCATCATTGATTAAGGCTTGGGCGTGGCGCAATGTTTGTACA
This sequence comes from Dorcoceras hygrometricum, assembly GCA_001598015.1. NCBI lineage: Eukaryota > Viridiplantae > Streptophyta > Magnoliopsida > Lamiales > Gesneriaceae > Dorcoceras > Dorcoceras hygrometricum. Next base: position 349 of record KV004624.1, read on the forward strand.
GAGATTATCCGCTACAGTATGTTTGGATGTTTGAGACCAGTCAGAGAAGATATATGCAGAGATATCGTGGTATCTAATTTGGGTGTTGAAAGGATTCCAACAGACTTTCTCAGCATTTTTGCACAGGGTATGGATTGTCACAGTTTTGTCGATTCAATTGTACAGTTGGATTCAGCGGATACACAGAGTATACAAGATTTTGAATCAGCCACTTCTGATGGGTCTACCGTCTACCGGTCTCCCTCTCCAATTTTGCAAGAGGTTGACTCTTCTGATCATGCTTTCCAGTTTGGGTTCCGTTATTCCAGTTACTGCACAGGAGGAGCAATTGTATTATGTTGAGAGTCCAGAGTCTCCTCCACCTATTCCTCAGCGACAAGAGTCTTCTAGTTCGTCCAGTGATTCTCAAATGAATTTTGATTCCAATGATATTCCCCTGGATGAAACTACGGAGGCTCAGACTTCGCTCCCAACTGCTACTGTTGATCTTTCTCCTCTTTTGGATGATCTAAAAACTTATTTATCACAGTGTGTAGATACTGCTCATAGTGATATTTTGTCTAGACTCCGCACCGTTGAGCAAGGTCTTCACAACACTCTGGGATTTCAAAATGACTACTTTCGAAATCTGATCCAAGGTGCACGACAAGAAGGCAAAAATAACGATGATCTTCAGATCCTTCGGCTCAACGAATTGAAGAAAAATGTTATGACCCAAGGTGTCACTGCTGATACCGCTTCACTGGAAATCAGGAAGGCGATCAACGCAGTCGATGATAAAATTCTTTTATTGGACGTGCATGTTGCTGCTATAAGAAGTGAACATTTAGAATTACAATAAAAAATATCAGCAGATCTTCTAAGCCTCTCCACCCAAATTGGCGATCTCGTCGACTACATTCGTAGCGGTGATGCCAAAAAGGGGGAAGGAAGTAGCAGCCGCCGCCCTCTACCTACTCCTGTTCATCATAGTGAAGGAACTGGTGATGCTGTGAGATTAACGGAGCCTACACAGGCATATATTGACAATGCAAACAGAGCAATTCTGGAGAGAATGAGGAATGAGGATTCTTTGCGTGCTGAAAGAGAAAGAGACAGGGCAAGGAGAGAAAGAAGGCTGAGTAGGAGTGGAGCATATAAGAGGAGAAGGAGGTTTTTAGTCAAGATAGAACTTGTACAAATCTTTTGTACTTGTACTCATTTTCAATTAATGAAATTTGATTTCAGCAGTCGTTGTGCTATTTTTGCCTATTCTTTTATCTCGGCTGCTAGGTTTTGTCATCACCAAAAAGGGGGAAATTGTTAGGATAAAATTTATTAGTTTTGGTGATAACAAAATAAGTCAAGAAATACATACGTTGATAACAGTAAGAAAGGATCCAGACGACAGGGTTGTTGGTGATATTCAAACGAAGGGAACAGTAATCCAGATGCAAGATATAGTAAACCAGACGCTAGCTACAGTACTCTTGGAATCAGTCACAGGATAGTATTGATAATCCAGACGCAAGATATAGTAAACCAGACGCAAGCTACAGTGCTTTAGAAACAGTCGCAGGCTACAGTGGATTACAGAACCAGATGCAAGATATAGTAATCCTGACGCAAGCTACAGTAAAGAGTTTGACTAGTCGTTGGGTAATCTAGACGCAGTTACGTGGCTTTATCAGTTGATGGTTTGTAGAACCAAACGAGAGCTACAGTGTTATATTTAACCAGTCAAGAGTTTTTAGCAAAACGATGTCGTATGGATAAGTTAAAACGTCAGCGTTTTAACTAACCAGTCGTTGGATTTAATAAAGAACCAGTCGCTGGAAAAATGCACGTGGTATAAAGGAAACCAGTCAGTGCATACATTTAAACATTTTCCAGTCGCAACATTGCAAACGATGAAGGAAGTTGGAGCTAGTTAAGATAAAGATTTCCAGGCGCAAGTTCAAATTGATTCAAATACGATTGAATACTCAAAATGGAAAAAATTTGTAGAATCGTACAATTGCCTGGAATTGAGACAGCGTAGGCATAACTATTTTGGATAGTACGATGTACAGAGGCCGTTTTTTTAATGTTTGCACAAAAATGGTATACGACAAATTGGCTCTGTCAATGGTCAAAATACTCCCAGATCTTTCTATCTGTTGAATATATTCAAAAATCTCACAAGACTCGAAGAACATTACTGTTGATATTCATAGATAAACATTCGAGTCTATTCTCTGGTTCAATCTTTTGAATCGAGTTTCTGTGTTTAGAAACCAGAGAAAATTTACAGTACTCATAGCATTGTATTCACTGTTAAATCATTTGAGTCTGTAACAAACGGGCTTCTCAAAACCGTTTGAAAATATTGATAAGTTTGTAAACCAGCAGCTGCGTCTGCGTGGATTGTTGTGGAGATACTAGGAGTCCATACAAGTGAGGCTTGTGTGATTGGGTGTGTGCAGAAGGCCTGTACAAATCAAATCTTCTAGTGATACCTTCCGAGGAGGAAGAACGGGAGACGTAGGATATAAATATCCGAACTTCCAGAAACAAATCCCTGAACTCTTATCTTTTATATTCTGTACTTTATTTATTGTTTATCTGTTCACAAATCGATCGGCTTCTTTCCGCACTATTTTAGTTAGCCAAGAGATTTGCATTAAACTGAGATCCTTAAGTCTGGTAACTCTGACTTAAGTTAAGCAGTGCTTGTAAAACATTTTTAAAAGAATTTAGAAAATCTAAAATCGAAAGGAGTTCATTCAACCACCCCCCCTCTTCTGAACTCCAATACGCATATTGATCCTATTTCTGGGACCATCAATTGGTATCATAGCAGGCGAGAGAATTGTAACGCCTAGAATTTCCTGACTATGTAGAAATGAGTGCATGACTAGGGAGAAAATATTTTACATGATTACATGCCTTATTATGTGAATTATTTATGATTTCATGTTGCATGTTATGCATGTGTTATTTTTTAGCCTGCTTGAGCTACGGACGCGTGGACGAGATTAGGATCGACCGGAAAGAAAATAATTTGATATTTTTATGTTATGGGATATTAAGAATGATTTTATATTTTATTTTAAGCAACAATTTCTGAAAATTTGGATTTTTACAATTATTTTGGAGGGAACCCGTTTTTCGCCTTTACGGGATGGCATATTGAGTTTTAAGGAATTTTAAATTATAAGGAGGCCTATATTTCGAAATTTCATAAATATTAAATTCCAAGTATGAGTTTTAACCACCTTTTTAATTTAATTACATGGGCAAGCTTGTACTTCTTTAATTTAAATCCATAGGGGTCATTATAGGCACACTCATTATTTTCTTAAACACCAATTACACAACCTAGCCTCCAATACTTGCACCAGACGTCCCCTCCACTCTTTGAACACACAAATTTTCGAAAATTATCAGCCTTTGAAGGAGCTTGGTGATCCAATTCCGGCGGCGCCCCGATCTCGTGTCTAGAACGTCCGTACCTCGCAGATCTACGTCTTCTTCAACCCAGGCATGTGATATCAATCCTTTTCTCACCATTTAAACTGTATTATTTGGTTTTTAAGAAATTATGATGTGAATCTGATGCAAAATGTTTAGATCAATTCTTCATGGTTCGAAATTTGCCTAGACTTCACGGTTTTGACGTGGTTTTGCTTTCTTCTCTTGAGACTTCGGGCAGGGTTATTTCCAGGGGTGATGGCTCGGTTCTAGGGGTTCCTAGGGGGCTCATGGTGGTCCTAGTTGAGGTAGGAAGGTGGCTAAGTAGTCAAGTGAACCAGGTTTTTAAGTTGTGGTCGGGGGTGGCGCATCGCACGGCTTGGCCTGTGCGCCCACTTCTCGCAATTCGATATCCTTCATCGCCCACGGTTTGAGCCAAGGTCGGTCAGGTTAGGACGCCTGGACCTGGGGGTGGTCCAGTCGACGGGGCTTCGGCCATGGTGGCCGGAGCAGAGAGGATGATCGGCGGGAATGGCGCTGTGTCGCTAGGGGGGATGCGGCGCATGCATGGAGACGTAGGGCTTGAGGGAGCGGTTCGGTTCAATTGAACCGACTGGTTTGGTTGGACTGGATCGGTTCATCGAGTCCCGAGTCAAATGTTTTAAAATAGGTCCAAGTTATTTTTTTTAGGGACCTGTTATTTTAATTAATGTGTCATAGGTCCAATTTTAAAGAAATTAGCCAGAAGGTCAAAATTGATCAAACCTTTTAAATAATTTAATTTGTGTTTAATTTTAAGTTTTTAGTCAAAATTAGGGCTTTAGGGATTTTAGTTAGGTCAAAATCGATTTTTTGGGATTTAATTTGGTCAAAATCGGTCTTTTGATCAAAATCGGCTTTTTAGGTCACAATCGATTTTAATTGATTTTATAGGTCAAAATAGATTTTAATAAGCCCCAATTAATTTTTAGAAGTCAAAATTGATTTTACTTAGTCTCTTTTTGTCTTGATTTTTAAGAAATCAAAATTTAAAGAAAATAGGCAAAAATGGGAAAAAGCGGTGAACATTCGTTTCATCGGACGATGTTAGAGCGATATTTGGTCCAGAAGTAGCGAGCCAGGCCTCGGAATCAATCCTTGACCGAATTAGAAAAATTTAGAAGCCCGGAAATGCATAATTAATCATATATGTAGTATGCTATGTACGTAAAAGTTTTAAAGAAAAGAATTAATTATACATTAATGGGCTAAACTTTTAAATTCCATGATGTTAAGAAAATTCACGCATCATGAGATTTATGAAACGATCAGACATGTCCTTTTTAAGTTAAAAATCCGAGGAATTGAAGTGATGTGGCAAGTCTACGATGGGAGTTACCTGGGTAGCCGGGCCCGGGGATCCCCTATTTTTAGGAATGATTTCAGGATTTCAGGGCCTATGGATCCTCGTGTAACAGCGGGGTGAAGTGGCAGTTTTTAGGAGGTGTGACATTTAGGGATCCCGAGGTAAGGTCAGGTGACCCTAGCCGGGCCCGGGGATCCCCTGTTTTTAGGAATGATTTCAGGATTTCAGGGCCTATGGATCCTCGTGTAACAGCGGGGTGAAGTGGCAGTTTTTAGGAGGTGTGACATTTAGGGATCCCGAGGTAAGGTCGGGTGAACCACACCGCCATGTACGTTGGTTATTACGACTGATCAGTCATACGCTGCTCACACACTGATATGACTCTTACGCTTTTTTTCGGATTACGATATGACATGCCTTATATGTTATATGATATGTTATGATATGATTGTAGGATGAAATGTTTTAAGATCATGCACGCATCCATGTCATTAACGTTATTTTAATTACAGTATGTGCTTGAATGCCATTTTATTAGTATGTACCTTGTTATGCATTACGATAGAGCATGCTGAGTCTCTAGGCTCACTAGGTTTAAACGTGCAAGTGATTATCCTGTTGATGAGATCATTCCGACTGACGGTGATTACCTCTGAGCGCCGGTTGCAGCAGTACCCCGTGACCGCCTTTATGATTCAGTTTTGTCATGTTGCAGTTTAGATACTGGTTTTTAAACATGTTGGCTTTCAGTATTCTTTTTACTCGATGATTTTACGATGTTGGATGTTTGACGTTTTTAAATATTCCTTTATTTAAGCTTAAGGTATGTTGAGAAAATGATTTAGAAATTGTTGTAGAAAGAAACGAGCCATATTTAAATTTTATGCTTCCGCAAATGTTTTTAAAAAAAATAATTTCTAGAGTCTGTTTCGTTTCAATTTACCTTCAGGCCTGGGTCCGTAAATTGTATCTGAGGGCATAGAGTACTAGATGAGAGAGCAAAATCTGAATAGAGCATCACAAGCTGACCTGAATGATGTCTGCTAAGTTAAGTACTCTAAGCTGATGTACGTCCTGCTGGATGAGAAGCAGGTAGGTGACATGAGCTGAGTTGCCTTAAGAGGAGTTTTCTAGTCTTGTGGAACAGTTCTGAGCTGGATCAGCATAGATGGGCTGACCGGGGTGCGTCAGCTTAGACGTCATTTCTTGATGCTATTTTGTTGCAGTGTGTAGATTCGGTGAGAAACAGATGGAGATTCAATGTAGAGTCATGTAGGGTATACGCAAGCTGTTCTGGAAGCGATGATCAGCATAGCTGAGATGAGCTTGCGTGAACTAACCTGCTACTATGATAGTTGATGTCGGATTTGAGTTTTGGGTCGTAGCTAGATTTCAGTTTGGGTAGTGAGGTAGTGCTCTTAGCTTAGCAATGAGATCTGAGCGTGTGACTGGCTGTTGGTGAAGAACAGCTTAGGTTCTGAGCTGAAATGTGAAGCTGTGCTGGACAGTTTCCCCGTAAGCTGGATGAGAGCCCTCTAAAAACTGATCTGTTTAACGGTGTTGTTTTGAATATTGCGAACTAGTCCGAAGTACTGTAGTGTGGCTGTTTGATTAATACCAGGAAGGATGCAACTATCAGGCAAGGTGTTGGACCGAAAAATAGTTGAAATATAGCTCAGGAGTTCAGAAGGGGGGGGGGGGGTTTGAATGAACTCCTTCACAGATTTTCCTAAAAAACTCTTTTCAAATAGATTTTAAAACTTTTGGCTACCTCTAAGCTTAGGGACCAGCTTAGGGGAATCTCAGTATGCTGCTGTTCTTTCGGGTAACAAGAAATGTGTACTGAACCAGATTAAACAGTGAACAATTATATAAATCGAAAGCTGAAAATGGACAAGAGATTTGTTTATGGAAGTTCGGAGCTTAAACTCCTATATCTCCTCTTCTTCCTTGAAAAGAAAGGTTTCCACTAGAATATTTGATTACAACATCTCCTGATGCAACCTGATCTGACAGCCCGCAAGCCACAAGAACTCCTAACAACACCACGACAGAAACAGATGCGTAATCTTTTCTGCAAATACAACGAGAGCTTCTAAGCTGTTTAAGCTTTCACGCTTTCTATACACTCTGTTTTTTGATTTACGAACAATACACAATATCACAAAGTGATTACAACACGAATGAATAAATGTAGGGCTTTTGAGTGTAGGTTCTAACGAAGATGATGATGAACAGTGATATTTTTTAGCGACGTGAATTCTGCAACATAACAGTATGTAGCTTGAAATTTTTTTTCAGAATTATGTTTATCAATGATATTCGTAGTTGATCAAAGTATAGTCTCGTCGTTCGTTGATTTCAAAAATCGTCTGTCACGCAAGTCGTCTGGTTCTTCTGTTCATCGTTCTATATATATTGAATTTCCATCTCTATCAATCGGCAAAATATATGTTGTACCGGAGAGTTGATATTAGTTCCATTTACGAATAACTTTCCTTTGTTTCTTCCACAATCACAGGAAAGGTACCGTTAATTCCAAAGATAGCATCAGGTAAATTTTGCCAGTAATTAAGCACAAGACTGATTTAACTTGATCTGACAGAATCACGTCCAAAATGATATATGCAGATTCTGAGCTGCTTTCTGTAGACGTGATCTAAAAGCTTGTTAGCTCTGAGCTATTACGTGAAATACTGTAGACTACTTTTTGAGATATAATCTAAACCTGTCTGAGCTGATCTGTTCTGAACCGTACCTTTTCCAGTTTTGAACTGATATACAGTTCAGAGCTGATCTGGTAACGTTCCTCTGAGCTTCTTCGTAAAATGATAAGATCACTAGTGTTCCGAGCCTTATCTCTTCAAGCTCTGAGCTGTTATTCTTATATGCTCCAAACTGAAAACTGTTTTTGAGCCCTGAGCTGGTCTCTGTACTGTTTCTGCTCTAAGATATTTTCTCCACTTGTTTAAGTTGTAAGCTGTTTACTGTACTGTCTAAGATTTACATGCCCGTAAACTGCTATAAGCTGTTGTACGTGCAAAGCTCCAATCTGAATCTTCTCTAAGCTGATTCCTGAACTAAAACACTATTCTGATATCAAAGCTTTACTCTGAACTGTTTAGAATTCCTCGAATCTGTTTTGCGTACCCTGAACTGAGAATAGATGCTCTAAGCTGTTCGTCATGATCTGATCTGAATCTGACTTCTCTAAACTGATTTACTTGATCTTAGTTGAAGTCTGACGTTCTGAGCTGTTCGGTTTGTTCTTAGCTGATCTGCATCATCCTGAGCTGAGTAGCTACACTGTAAACTGTTCTACTTTCTATCAGCTGATATGCATTTCCGTAAACTGTTTGACATACTATGAGCTGATATGCATCGTTCTGATCTGATCTGTCCACTCTTAGCTGATCAACACGCTCTGAGTTGTTCTATTACTTCGTAAGCTGTTCTATCCGGCTCTGCATGTTACGGTTGTAATCTGTTCGGTTTCTTGTCTTTGTTATCACCAAAACTTAAATTTTATTCCTAACCTAAGGACTAGATTGTGTTCAGTTGTTCTGGGTTTGTGAGCTGAACCAAGTTGTTATTATGAGTCTGGGTTCAGAGTTGAGGCCTGAGATGATAGCTGGTCGTGAAGCAGAGTAATCTGGATTCAGATTTGTGACTTGTTTGATGTCCCGAACTGGGTAGACAAATCACGGGTAGTGCCTGAGCTGTTAGAAGTTATCAGTCGGGTCGTAAGCTGACTGAGACATACAGCTTGGAGAGAATTGTTAGTAAGGATCACTCTATGAGCTGAGCTGACCATTGTACGCGAATAGAGCATCGTGAGCTGAGTGATGTGTACTGTACTAGAGACCGTGAGCTGAGATGAATGCTCTGAGCTGGTCTGAGCATGCAAACTGAGCTGGATAACGAAAGATGATGTTGCACGAGAGTTGATCTATAAGAGTGATCTGTCTGGTAGCATGATCTGTTGGTGCAAAAGCTGAGTTGTGTCTTCGTGCCTAAGCTGGAACAGTGTTGGGGTTTGAGCAGACTGAAGACACAGTAGGTGAGACCTGATCTATGAGCATGATCTGAGCTGAGGTGTGCGGTCTTGTATGGGTACGAGAAAGTCTTGAATACCCAAGCTGAATTTTTGTGAGTGCGGGCTTCATGTGTAAGCTAATACCTTGCAAAGATTTGAGCCGATCTGAAGGCATTGTAGATCAGACCGGAGAAACTATGTGGTATATATTTGACCATTTACCAACACTTAGTAATTTATACACCTTTCGATTCTTATCTTCTCTCGATAGTATCTCTTTGGAAACCCTAGTTAGAATTTTTCACCCGATATCATATTCTTCTGATTGCCGGAGTTTGGATGGCTAGTTTTGAGCAAGGGTGCTACAGCTAGAAGCATCTGTTCGAGAGCTTTAACCTCTTACTAGTTTGGAGGCGATATTCCAATTGTCTGAGATTTCCCAGACGTGCTTCCAGATGAGATTCATGGATTCACTCCGAGACGAGAGATCGATTTCAGTATAGAGTTTGTGCCAGGGACAGCCCCGATTTCTAGAACTCCGTATCGGTTGGCGCCAGCTGAGTTGAAAGAACTCAAGGATCAGTTGAGAGATATTCTTGAGAAAGGCTTCATCAGACCGCGTATGTCGCTTGGGGAGCTCGATTTTGTTTGTGAAGAAGAAGGATGGATATATGAGGATGTGTGTGGGTTTCCGACAGTTGAATAGAGCGACGGTGAAGAACAAGTATCCTTTGCCGAGGATTTATGACTTGTTTGATCAGTTTCAAGGATCGACCGTACACTCGAAGATTGACTTGCGCTCCGACTATCACCAATTGCGAATTAGAGACGCGGATGTAGCGAAGACAGCTTTTCGGACTAGATATGGGCATTATGAGTTTCTTGTGATGCCGTTTGGTTGACGAATGCCCCTGCTGTTTTCATGGATTTGATGAATCGCGTCTTTAGCGAGTATATGAATCGATTCGTGATTGTCTTCATAGATGACATTTTAGTGTATTCGAGGAGTTTCAGAGAGCATAAGGAGCACCTGAGATTGGTATTGCAGAAGTTGAGAGGCTCGCAGTTGTATGCCAAGTTCAGCAAGTGTGAATTCTGGCTGGATATGGTAATATTTTTGGGTCATGTCATCTCTACACAAGGTATTTCTATTGATCCTAGTAAGGTCGAAGCAGTTCTTAACTGCGAGCGACCTAGGAATGTTTCTGAGATCCGTAGTTTCTTGGTTTTGGACAGATGAATGCGAGTTGACTCAGAAAGACAGGAAGTTTTCTCGATAGCAAGGCCGAAGACGCAGGTGACTCAGAAAGACAGGAAGTGTGTTTGGACAGATGAATGCGAGTCAAGTTTCCAGACACTCAACGAGAAGTTGACTACTGCTCCTGTGTTTGCTTTACCATCTGGATCTGGAGGTTTTGTTGTTTGCTCCGATGCTTCTCTAAGTGGTTTAGGGTGTGTTATGATGCATAACGGGTACGTGATTGCGTATGCGTCTCGACAGTTGAAGCCCCACGATACGAGATACACTGTTCATGATTTGGAATTGGCAGCGATTGTTTTTGCCTTGAAAATCTGGCGTCACTATTTGTATGGTGAGGAATTTGTGGTGTATACCGACCACAAGAGTTTGAAGTATATATTCACTCAATCAGATCTGAAGATGAGGCAGCATCTAACGGGTACGTGATTGCGTATGCGTCTCGACAGTTGAAGCCCCACGATACGAGATACACTGTTCATGATTTGGAATTGGCAGCGATTGTTTTTGCCTTGAAAATCTGGCGTCACTATTTGTATGGTGAGGAATTTGTGGTGTATACCGACCACAAGAGTTTGAAGTATATATTCACTCAATCAGATCTGAAGATGAGGCAGCATCGTTGGTTGGAGTTGCTCAAGGATTTCGAATGCGAGATTCAGTACCATCCTGGGCGGATGAACTTAGTAGCCGATGCTTTGAGTAGGAAAGCCCAGCCTGCGATGCTAACATATTTGAGTATTTCGAGAATCCACGAGCAGTTGGGTACTTCTGGTTGGCTATTCCAGCTGAGTGATCAGTATTTCATAGTTTCTTCTATTCAGGTTGAACCACAGATTGTGATTGACATCAGAGAGGCACAGAGGACTGATCTTATATCCATGAATTGAAGATTAAGGCTCAGAATGGTCAGTCTGATGATTTTACAGTTGCTTCCGATGGGTGTTTGAGATTTCGAGGAAGATTGGTGGTTCCTAACCTGGTTGATTTCAAAGATACTATTATTAATGAAGCCCATTGCAGTCGTTATAGTGTGCATCCAGGCGAGAGAAATATGTACCATGCCTTGAAGTCTCACTACTAGTGGGAAGGCATGAAGAGCGACATTTCTAGTTTTGTTGCTCGATGTTTGAACTGTCAGCAGGTCAAGGCCGAAAGAATGAGACCTGGTGGATTGTTGAAAAGTTTAGAAATGCCTCAGTGGAATTGGGAGCACATCGTCATGGACTTTGTACTCATTTACCTCGATCAAGTAGGGGATGCGATACGATTTGGGTGGTGATTGATAGACTCTCGAAGTTAGCCCATTTCATTCCCTATGACGTGAGGTGTTCGATGAAGAAAATGGTGAGACTGTACATCGACCATGTGGTTAGATTGCATGTAGTCCCTGTTTCGACAGTGTCTAATAGAGATACTAGATTCACATCTCGATTCTGGAAGAGTTTGCAAGTAGCTATGGGTTCAAGATTGGCGATGAGCACTTCTTATCACCCTCAGATAGATGTCCAATCCGAGAGAACCATTCAGACTTTAGAAGATATGCTGCGAGCAATTGTGTTAGACTTCAGGGGTGGCTGGCAGGATTCGCTATCCTTAGTTGAGTTTTCTTATAACAATAGCTACCAAGTGACTATTGGGATGGCACCATTCGAAGCGTTGTATGGTCGCAAGTGTAGATCTCCGATATGTTGGGAAGAAGTTGGTGAGAAACAGCTTTGACCCCTGAATTTGTGCACCATATGAGAGATCAGATTTCGTTGATTCGAAAGTCAGAAATGAAAGGCTGCACAAGATCGCTTCACTAGCTATGCTTGAGACTGTACATCGAACATGTGGTTAGATTGCATGTAGTGCCTGTTTCGATAGTGTCTAATAGAGATACTAGATTCACATCTCGATTCTGGAAGAGTTTGCAAGTAGCTATGGGTTCAAGATTGGCGATGAGCACTTCTTATCACCCTCAGATAGATGGCCAATCCGAGAGAACCATTTAGACTTTAGAAGATATGCTGCGAGCAATTGTGTTAGACTTCAGGGGTGGCTGGCAGGATTCTCTATCCTTAGTTGAGTTTTCTTATAACAATAGCTACCAAGTGACTATTGGGATGGCACCATTCGAAGCGTTGTATGGTCGCAAGTGTAGATCTCCGATATGTTGGGAAGAAGTTTGTGAGAAACAGCTTTCGACCCCTGAATTTGTGCAGCATATGAGAGATCAGATTTCGTTGATTCGAAGCAGAATGAAGGCTGCACAAGATCGCTTCACTAGCTATGCTAATAAGAGGCACAGACCATTGGATTTTGAGGTTGGAGATCGAGTATTTCTCAAGATTTCTCCTTTCAAGAGTGTGATGAGATTCAGATTCAAGGGTAAACTAGCTCCTAGATTTGTTGGTCCCTTCGAGATTTTTGAGAGGATTGGACAGTTGGCTTATAGATTGAAGCTGCCTGATGAGTTAGCAATGATACATGATGTTTTTCATGTGTCAATGTTGAGGAAGTATGAGACAGATTCGTCCCATGTGCTAAGAACTGATGAAGTGGAGCTGGATCAGACCTTGAGTTATGTTGAGTATCCATTGCAGATTCTGGATAGAAAGGAGAAGCAGTTGAGGAATAAGATAATTCCGTTAGTGATGGTCCAATGGAGTAAGCATAGCCGAGAGGAAGATACATGGGAGTTGGAAGATAAGATGAGACAAGAGTGGCCTCATCTGTTTGAGCTTTGACAGTGAGTATTCCAGGTAATTTCTGGCTTTTGCTTCGTGTTCTGATAGTTGTTTTGTGCTCTGGTTTTGGTGATTTGTGTAGAGCCTTGTGATTTGCTGGTGATTTGTTGATTCTGCCGTATGTTTGCCTTTGATTTCGAGGATGAAATCTATTAAGGTGGGGATAATGTGAGGATTGAGATTCGGTAATTAGTGAATAACCAGCTTTGGTTAAGGCTTAATCACGGTAGGCGTTACTGAATTTCAGATGTGAGGATTTTGGTCAAATCTGGTTGGTGATTTTTCAGATTTGACTTAGAGCTGTTCAGATTCGAGTCGTTGGGCGCTATCGGGTGAATCTACTTCGAATTTGAAGTCGATTCTCTTAGTTTTTCTATCGGGAGCTGGTTCTAGTAGAATTCAGATTTGAGTAGTCGAGTCTGGCGCGAGAAGTGATGCGTCGTCGATTCGCATTTCCAGACTTAGCGCTGGCGAGTAGGATCTGGTAGCGGGCGAGAACAGATGCGAGAGTCATCGAGGAGATGCCACGTGTAATTCAACGTTTTTGTGTTGATCGGTTCGGTTTTTGTGGTTTAGACCGGTGCGGTTCAATGTTGTTCGGATCTGAGTGAGCATGAGCAGATCTGAGTGCTGGGAGCTGTTTGGCCAGTGCGACGCCATTTTGTTTAGTTTCTAGCGTTAGCGTTAGCGAGGCAGATTTGAGTTAAGCGCTGGATTCAGATTCAAGGACTTATGCCTTAGCGCTCGGAATCAAGGACTGATGGTGTCGGTGGTTGACTTTCACTATAGACTTTGACTCGAGGATTTAAATAAAAGTGTTGATTAAGACTTACCGTATTTCGAACCCGATATTTTCTTATCGTCTTCCCCGTTCACCTCGAAACCCTTACTGTTCATTTGAAGCCTTCTTCGTTAGATTGCCGTCGATTTCCGCCATTGTTTGAAGCGCGACTGGTGGCGCTGAGCTCGTCTTGCTCAGGCCTTCCGATTGATACTAGTCTGGAGTTGTAGATCGACGCGTAGGAGGAACGTGAAGGATTTACAGTGTTTGAAGATTTTCGCGAAGTTAGACCCGAGAGTTCTTCAGTTCTTCTGAGCTTCTGGGTAAGTGATTCTTACCTTTATAAGCTTAGTTTTAGCTTTTATAACCTTTTTTTAGTGGTCGAACCAGATTTGAGTTCTTAACCGCAGGCAGTGAGCTATAGGAGTTCAGATTTGAGCTAAGTTACGAGATGCCTTTACATATTTGAGCTCCCAGGCAGTTCCTGCTGTGGTTGTCGAGACCAGTGAGGAAGCAGACTTGAGCAGGCTGAGGTTGCCGAGCCCTGGTGAGATCTGTTGAGGTAGAATCTGAGATTTGAGGTACGAATTGAGCTTCTGTTAACAGCTTTGGGCATAAGCATGTTAGTATTTTGAGGCATGCACGGTGTTCTGTAAATTCTATGAATTACGTGAACAGATTTGGCTCCCTGAATGATTATTCTGTTATGCTTTACGTGAATTATGCATGCTTAAATCAGATTTGAATTTAATGGCATTCATGCATACATCTTGAGCCTGAGATTTTATTGATTACCGAATTGAGCCACATTGTGATCGACCGACAGATGTTTCGCGCCTGAAAGGTACAATGCTATCATCGGAGTGGTGACCGACTAATTCATCTTGTCTGAATACCACCGAGTTGTGATGGTTAATTGAGTGGCCAGACGTGAATATCACGGACCGATGATATCCACCGGCTGATTGGCTGTGCATGTATAGAGGCTCCCCCGATTTTCCAGCTGTCTCGTTGGCCTGGATGACCGATTACTTGATAGCCACATGCATTCATGACTTAGAATACTGCATGTTTTTATGAGTTGCTATTTACATAGTGCTCTTCGTACTGAGGTTTGACCTCGTACCCTTTTCCTGTTTTTGGGTTGCTTGGGTCTGTGTTGTCCATTGCAGGTTCTTCATATAACCAGGCTTGACAGAGCAGAGAACCAGCTGGTCGATCCCCACTTCGTTAGATTCCCAGTTGTATTTGATTATGTAATAAACCAGGGGATACCCTGAGTTTTTATGTATTTGGGTATCTGTTATTTGAGTTAAATCCTATTTTGAGTATGAATATTTTGAATGAATGTGTTACTGTTCGGGCCCAAATATTTGAAAAATTTTTAAGCCCTACTTTTATGCTTCCGTGTTATGTGCTTAATTATATTACGAATCATTGTCGATTAGCACGGGACCTGACATTTTTGGTATCAGAGCTTAAACTGGGATAAGCTCATTTTCTTTCATATCACACTCGAGTATAGGCATAGGGCTTAGATTTGGTTTTGATTGACTCTGTGGCTTATGTGATTATTTTACATGCCTCTGTGAATATCTGCTGTTAGTCCTTACCCTGAGTATCTTTTAGAGATGCCGTCGAGGAGGGGTAGAGGTAGGACTGCTAGACGTATCACTGAGGAGTCTAGGGCCTCGGAGAGCGACGAGGATGTTCAGTAGAATATACCTTTGCAACGTAGAGAGAGACAGGCAGAGGTGGAGGATGTGACGAGACAGATAGGTGAGATGGAGCTAGTGTTGGCTAGGTTCCAGAGAACGAATCCCCCTACGTTCACTGACGTCGTGGGTGGTCTTTTGGCTGAAGGCTGGTTGGAGCATATGGAGAACTTGTTCGATACTTTGAAGTACACTACATAGCGGAGATTGAAGTTGGCCATTTTGCAGTTGAGGGATCATGCTCAACGTTGGTGTAAGGGTACTTCCAGAGTGATGAGAGATACTGGAGTTCTGGTTTCTTGGGAGAGCTTCTGTGCAGCGTTTCGACAGGAGTATACCCCAGAGTCGTACTTCAATAACCGTGAAAGGGAGTTCGACAACCTGAAGCAAGGGAATTTGAAGGTTGCCGAGTATGCCAGACAGTTTTCGTCACTTCTGGCGTATGTCCCTCATATTGCTAGCCAAGAGCGAACGAAGATGAACAAGTTTATTAAGGGATTGAGGCCAGAGTTCTTTCAGTTGGTGTTGGTTGGTGCCCCATCGAATTATGCTGAGGCTGTGGATTGATCAGCTGATATTGAGGAGAGTTTGTTGGATGCGCCGACGCAGGTTCCGATGACAGTTGGACGAGGTTACTATCCTATGCCTGAAGGGATGCATACTTCTCAATCTCCTCAGACTTCAGCAGTCGAACCGTCAGAGGTTCAGGCCTCAAGGAAAGCAGTTTTAGAGAAAGTCGAATTTTATTTCCTCTGGTGCTGTGAGCTCTGGTGGCTGTGGATCGGGAGGAGTGTCTTGTGGACAGTGCGATCGTAAGCATATGACTTCGCAGTGCCGTGGATTTTAGGGGACTTGCCACAGCTGTGGGCAGCCTGGACACTTCCTAAGAGTGTGTCCTTTGTTGAGGGTACAATCTTCAGTTCCTTCACAACAAGTGTGAGGACTAGAAATTGTTAAGTATGATTTATTAGCTAATCAGATTTGGATTGGGATTAGCTCATTGAGTTTGATTTTCGGGTTTTCAGATGTGAGGATTTGGTGATTTTCAGAATTTCAGATTTGAGTGAAATCTGGATATTCAGATCCGTCCCTCGCATGTTTGCATGAATTGCCGCGAGCAGGAAGGGAAAATTGTCGTTGAAGTGCTAGTCAGATATGGCGTTGCAAGAGGTAATGCGATGTCGTATCGTGTGACGCTAGTGAGTGGAATCTGTTTAGCGGGCATGAACAGATGTGAGATTTTATGTGGTCAAGTCTGGATGAGCGTTAGCGGGATCTGTTGTGATAGCGGGACCCCTATGCTACGTCGTTTTGTTAAGTATCACGACACCGTTTTGATTAGAAGCGCGTGTTTTGTTTAGAGAGTCAGATCCGAGATAGTGTAGTCAGATGTGAGTGACAGCTGAGGCCATATTTGAGGGATTTCTGCCTTAGCGATGGGATCTGAATTTGTCGGAGATTGATTTTCACTGTAGCTTGGACTTGGGGATTTAAATTAAGTGTCGATTAACACTTAGAGTATTTCGAACTTGATATTTCTTATCTTCATTCCCGATAACCCTCGTTTGGTACTGTTCATCCGAACCCTATTTCCATCGATTGCCGTCGTTTTACGCCGTCATTTGGAGCAAGATTGGTAATGCTGAGCTCGTCTTCTCTAGAGCGTTCGATTGATACCAGTTTGGAGACTGGAGTCGCCGGATTTGAGGAGCACGAAGTTGTTGCAGTGTTCGTGTATCTTCCCGATTGTTAACCCATAGTTCTTCTGTTCTTTAGCAGCTTTGGTAAGTGATTTCATTCCATTTTAAGCTTCGTTGAGATCTGAGTGGTGATTTGTAGAGTTGAGGTAGCTGAGTAAGATACGAGGCTTTAGAATTTAAGCTGTATGAGTTCAGATTTGAGTTGATATTGAGATATCTTAACAGATTTGAGCTGGTAGTGGCTTCTGTTGAGTTCGTCGTGAAGCTGCTAGGGCAGTACACTTGTGCTGGCTGCTGCGCCCTTGTTTTGTAAGATCTGTTGAGGTAGAAGCTGAATTGAGGTACTAATTGAGCTACAATTAGCAACTTTGTTATCAGCTTTGGGATATTTCTTTCGTGTATTAGCTGTTGTGCTTTGTGTTGATTGTATGATGATTCTGTGCTCATATCTGTTTGTGCGTGAGATATATGTATGATTTTGAGCATGAGTCTGTTGTGCATTCACACACACATATTGAGCATGATTCCTTTGAGAGCGCCGGCTGAGTCGTCATGCCTGAATACCACTGCCTTGTGATGGTCGGCTGAGTCGTCGCACCTGAATATCACAAGATGATGATGACTGATGAGCAGAGCTGAGTCGTTGTGCCTTGTCTACCGATGATTCTTGGTAGTCCCGTCATGCATTGCACGATTGAGATATTGCATTGTATGATATGATAGGTGCTTTTATTGTGCTCTTCGTACTGAGGTTGACCTCGTTTATTTCCCTGTTTTGGGCTGTTTGGTCGGTGTTGGCCATTGAAGGTTCTTCAGGTAACAAGGCTGGACAGAGTGGAGCTTCAGCTGGTCGATCCCCTTTTTGATTTGAGTCCCATTTGTATTGATATATATATATGTATATTGAGCCAAGGGATGTCCTGTGCCTTTATTTAATTGGGGGATCTGTATTGATTGACTACTTGTTTTACTGTATGTTGTTTGAATTTTGAGTTAAACTTTTATTTTGAGTATGAATGTATTTTGAATGATATTGGATCAGGCCCATATTCGAAAATTTTTAGCCCATATTTTTATGATGCTTCCGCATATTTGTGACTAATTGATGTATTAGCAAATCGAGCCTGAAATTTTGGTATCAGAGCTTAAACTGGGATAAGCTCGTTTCTTTTTTATCACACTTTAGTCTAGGCACAGAGTTTGAGTTTTGATTTTGACTGACTATGTGATTGTGTGATTTGATTAATTGCCTCTATGATTTATCTACTCGTTCTTACCTCTGAGTTTTGGTAGATTCTGCCGAGGATAGGTAGGAGTAGGATTGCTAGGCAGGTAGATGGGGAGTCTGGAGCCCCGGGCAGTGATGAGAATGTTGAGCAGCAGGAGATACCTCTGCGCCAACGCGCTAGACAAACAGAGGTGGATGATGTGACCCGACATATTGGAGAGATGGAGCTAGTGTTGCCTAAGTTCCAGAGGATGAACCCCCCGACGTTTACTGGTGTAGAGGCTGTTCTGTTGGCTGAAGGCTGGCTTGAGCACATGGAAGAGTTGTTTGACGCGTTGGAGTACTCGCAAGAGAGGAGACTGAAGTTAGCAGTGTTGCAGTTGAGAGAGCATTCTCAACGCTGGTGGAAGGGTACTTCACGTGTCATAAGAGAGACTGGAGTTTTTATTTATTGGTAGAGCTTCTGTGCAGCTTTTCGACAAGAGTATACCCCCGAGTCTTTCTATAACAACAGTGAGCGAGAGTTCGAAAATCTGAAGCAAGGGAAATTGAGGATGGCCGAGTATGCCAGGCAGTTTTCTTCGCTGTTGTCGTATGTTCCCCATGTTGCAAACAAGGAGAGGACGAAGAGGAACAAGTTTTTGAGAGGGTTGAGGCCCGAGTTGTTCCGTATGGTGTTAGCTGATTTCCCTGCGAAGTATGCTGAGGCTGTAGATAGAGCGGTGGATATTGAGGAGAGTCTGATGGAGGTGCAGAATCAGGTTCAGCCGACAGTTGGACGTAGTTTTAAACCTGTACCGGAAGCGATGCAACAGTCGAATCGTCAGAGGTTCAAGCCTCTGGGAAACAGTATAAGAAGCGTTCGAACTCGAGTTCTTCTGGTTCAGTGAGTTCTGGTGGCAGTGGATCCGAAGGAGGAGTGAATTGTGGACAGTGTGGAGGTCATCATATGACTTCGCAGTGTCGTGGAGTTCCGGGCCTTTGCCATAACTGTGGGCAGCCTGGACATTTTGCTCGAGTGTGTCCGGCTGGAGGACAGTCTTTGGGCCAGTCGCAGCAAGTTTCAGCTTTTGGTTCTTCACAGAGACCACAACCTTTTGCTCAGTCCCAACGATCAGGTTTCCAACCCCGTGAACCGTCTAGGTTTGGTGGACCTTCGAGACCTCAGTTTCCGGGACCGCAGCAGGCTCAGGTGAAC
>KV004624.1:21470-33607 GCA_001598015.1 Dorcoceras hygrometricum
GAGCCACAGATTGTAGCAGACATTAGAGCAACGCAGAGGACTGATCCGTATGCTCATGAGTTGAAGATTAAGGCTCAGAATGGTCAGTCGGAGGATTTTTCTGTTGCTTCTGATGGATGCTTGAGATTTCAAGGTAGGTTGGTGGTTCCGAATTTGGTTGATTTGAAGGAAGACATATTGAATGAAGCTCATTGTAGTCTATAAAGTGTGCATTCGGGCGAGAAGAAGATGTATCATGTCCCGAAGTCTCATTTTTGGTGGGAAGGCATGAGAAATGACATCTCTGGATTTGTAGCTGATGTTTGAATTGCCAATAGGTCAAGACTGAGAGGATGAGACCTGGTGGATTGTTACAGAGTTTAGAAGTGCCTCAGTGGAACTGGGAGCACATCACCATGGATTTTGTGACTCATTTGCCTCGATCGAGTAGGGGATGTGATGCTGTTTGGGTTGTTGTTGATAGACTCTCGAAGTCAGCCCATTTCATTTACTATGATGTGAGGTGCTCGATGAAGAAGATGGCACGACTTTACATTGATCATGTAGTGAGATTGCATGGAGTGCCGATTTCGATAGTGACTGATAGAGATCCGAGATTTACTTCCCGATTATGGTAGAGCTTGCAGGCAGCGATGGGTTCAAGATTGGCTATGAGTACAGCCTATCACCCACAGAAAGATGGTCAATCTGAGAGGACCATTCAGATTTTAGAGGATATGCTACGAGAAGTTGTATTGGATTTCAGTGGTGGCTGGCAGGATTCCTTGTCCTTAGTTGAGTTTTATTATAACAACAGCTACCAGGTGACTATTGGGATGGCACCTTTTGAAGCGCAGTATGGTCGTAAGTGCAGATCACCGATCTGCTGGGAAGAGATTGGTGAGAAGCAGTTGTCTACTCCTGAGTTTGTGCAGCACATGAAGGATCAGATTGAGTTGATTCGGAGTAGGATGAAAGCTGCTCAAGATCGACATGCTAGCTATGCTAACAAGAGACGCAGAACTTTGGAGTTTGAGGTTGGCGATCGAGTGTTTCTCAAAGTTTCTCCTTTCAAAAGTGTGATGAGATTTAGATTGAAGGGTAATTGACTCCTAGATTCGTTGGTCCCTTTGAGATTGTTGAGAGGATCGGACAGTTGGCTTATAGATTGAGGCTGTCTGATGAGTTAGCAGCGATGCATGATGTGTTTCATGTGTCAATGTTGAGGAAATATGAGCCCGATCCGTTCCATGTGTTGAGGACAGATGAATTTGAGCTAGATTCTACCCTGAGCTATGTTGAATATCCAGTGCAGATCCTGGATAGGAAGGATAAGAAGTTGAGGAATAAGGTTATTCCGTTGGTGATGGTCCAATGGAGCAAGCATGATCGTGAGGAAGCTACCTGGGAAGTTGAAGAGAAGATGAGACAGGAATGGTCTCATCTATTTGAGCGTTGACACTATTATTCCAGGTAACTTTCTGGATTGTTGATATCGTGTTTGAATGAATTGTGTTGTTGATTAGTGGTTTGTTTAGCATTGAGTGTGTTGGGCAGTATGGCATGAGTGTTTCTGGAATGGTGTATAGTATACTGTGCCGTGAGAATGCCATCTTGTTGTGATTGTTGTTCCTCGTCATTTTTGAATCTGGTGCTACGAGTTGATTTCGAAGAAGAAATCGATTTCTAGTGGGGGAGAATGTGAGGACTAGAGATTTTTAAGTACGATTTATTAGCTAATCATATTTGGATTGGGATTAGCTCATTGAGTTTCTGATTTTCGGGTTTTCAGATGTGAGGATTTGGTGATTTTCAGAATTTCAGTTTTGAGTGAAATCTGGATGTTCAGATCTGTCCCTTGCGTGTTTGCATGAATTGCCGCGATCAGGGAGAGAACGGTGTGGTTGAGGTGCTTGTCAGATATGGCGTTGCAAGAGGTAATGCGATGTCGTATCGTGTTTTCAGATTTGACGCTACTGAGTTGAATCTATTTAGCGGGCGTGAACAGATGTGAGCGTTATGTGGTCAGTCTGGATGAGCGTTAGCGGGATCTGTTGTGAGAGCGGGACCCCTATGCTATGTCGTTTTGTTAAGTAGTGCGACACCGTTTTGATTAGAAGAGCGTGTTTTGTTTAGAGATTCAGATGTGAGTGACAGCTGAGGCCAGATTTGAGGGACTTCTGCCTTGGCGATGGGATCTGAATTTGTCGGTGATTGATTTTCACTGTAGCATGGACTTAAGGAATTTAAACTAAGTGAGTATTTTCAAACCTGATATTTCTTATCTTCATCCCCGATAACCCTCGATTGGTATTGTTAATCCGAACCCTATTTCCGTCGATTGTCGTCGTTTTACGCCGCCGTTTGGAGCAAGATTGGTAGCACTGAGCTCGTCTTCTCTAGAGCGTTCGATTTATACCAGTTTGGAGACTGGAGTCACCGGATTTGAGGATTCAGAAGGGGGGGGGGGTTAATGAACTCCTTAGTATTTTTAAATTTTCGAAACCTTTAAAACAATTTTTACAAGCACTCTCTTAACTTAAATCCGAGTTACCAGATTTAAGGTATCTTAGTTTTAATGCTGATTTCTTGGCTAACCGTAAATGTGCGGAAATAAGCCAATCAATCAGTGAACAGTTAAAGCAATAAGTAATGCAGTAATGTAAAAGAGTAGGGTCAAGAATTTGTTTATGGAAGTTTGGATGTCAATATCCTACGTCTCCCTTTCTTCCTTTTCAGGAAGGTTCCACTAGAAGAATTTGATGTTTACAGCCTCTGTAACCACCCAGTCATCGAGCCTCGCTCAAGATGAACTCCTAGTAATATCCAATCAACAATCAAGCAGATGCAACTGCTGAATACAACACTTAGTATTTTTATCAAACGGCTTTGTGTGGCACGTTTGTTACAGACTCAACAATGAATATAACAATGGAATACAAGTCTAATGAGTGTTGTAAATCTCGTAGGTAATATCTGTGAAAGCTTGAAAAGTGAAGTGTTCTTCGAGATTAGAATACTGGACTTAGAACAATTTTGCGATGAAAGAGTCCAGTGAATGTATGAGCTTTTTCGTGAATGATAGCTTCAAAGTAATAAGCTCAAGAACAATGGAGACTAAGAATGGCAGAGAATCAGAGAGATTCTTCAATTCAAATTCCAGCTATTTATACCCTTTGTTCTCAACGGTCATTAAAATCTTGCCAAGGAAACAAAATCCCTTTGAATATCTGTCAATTAAAAATCCTTCTCCACTCGAGGTAAATTGCTCTTCGTGAGAGCCAAATTGCCACATCAGATTGTATCAACATCTGAAACAGGTAGAGATAACTGTGAATGTGCAACATCCGAATGCAAGAACTGAATGTAGCAACTGATACTGTTCTGATATCTTAAAGCTCTATTAACCCAAAATCTGAATACTCCCAACAAGTCACTTCAAAGTAGCATTGTCAAAAACTGAATACATCCACTTCTGAAATACTGAGATCTGAGATAACTAAATAGATACTGTTTACGAAAACAGTAGATCACAATCTGTTACTCAAGTCTGAATGCCCTATGCTTCCAACAATAAATCTTTCACTGTAGCTCACTTCTGAATACACTGTTCCCAAAATCTAAACTGATCCATAAGCCAAATCTGTTTCATAACATCGACCTGACAACAAGGAATGACGTCACGTCTTCTGAACTTCAATACACTGAGATGACGTCACTATTTCTGAGTACTTCGAAATACAGGGATGATGTCACGACTTCTGAAAATCAATTCTCTATGTGATAGTCCACCAAACATCTAAATTATGCGTAACTGTTAATGACTACAACTTACCGACTGCCCAGATGTTACTTGGCTTATTTTTGTTATCACCAAAACTAATATATTTTACCTTAACAATTTCCCCCTTTTTGGTGATGACAAAACATAGCAGCCTTATGACTTATATAGATAGGCAAAAATAAAATGCGCAAAGTCTGCTGAAATATTTATATATCTCATAACTGAACAATAAACAACAATTTGCACGGAAATGCAGCAGTTCGCTCCGAACAGTAGCAATACTCTCATCCATGTCCGCTATGATGGCTTTTTGCTCTTTCGCCTCTTTGCGAGCATCCGCTTGGTCTGTCGATAAAATGGCAGTTTGAGTACGGACATCTTTTAGGCCAAGCGAAAGAACATCTGTGTCATTACGAGCTTCCTGACGTGTGTCTTTGATCAAACCGTGAAAGGCTTGATTCTGCTGATAAAAAGCGTCGAGAATGGTATTCTCAGGCTGTTTGATTTTTTCAAGAACTTCGTTATGAGAATCATCCAATCTGCTAGATTCCTTCGATTGATTAGAAATAATGCGAAACATATAAGCTCGTAGATCATTAAAAGATTCTGAAACAACAGGTGGTAAAGAAAACTGAGAAACAGCAGGGGTAGATCCAACAGCAGTTGTGGAAAAAACTTCTTCATCCATATGACTGCTGAGATGAACATGTAGCTGGTTACTGCTTGATGAGAGAGACTGAGGAGATGGAGAACAATAGACTGTAGAAACATCGGAGGAAACTAATTCTCCTTCTGGTAAGCACTGCAAATTGGCTTTGCAACAGAATCACTGAAATATTCAACAAAATTGTTTATATCTTTGCCTTGCTGAAGAACGTCGCAAAAACCAGTCGGAACCTTCTCAAGGATATCGACTACTGAACTCTTAACAACAATATCCCTGCAAGGATTTATTGATCCAACGGGGCGCAGACAACCAAACATACTGTAACGAATAATATCTGTACACACTCTGAACCAGCCCCACGTTTTGATTAAATATGGCGCTGTTCCCCAATATTGATCAGGCTCGATAAAGTAGCAGTGAGGAGCAAGACAGTCTTCAGTAGCTCGTTTTGGCAGCTGTCTTCTATTTAAAAAAAGAGACAATCTACAACTGCTTTTCCAAAACACATTACCCTGCAGGGGTGTCCAGATTCCATCGATTAACACCATCGGCCTTACCCAGCATGTGGACTTGGCCAAGGAATAAAATTGTGCAAGAACGACACTACTGCTATCAGCAGAATCATCAAGGGATTTGGAAGAACATGGTCGGTCCGCTATCAATCCGTGCTCTTTCTCTTGCACCAACAGTGCATACAGTGATTGAAAATGAGCAGCAGAGAGTAAGTCAATGATTTTGGAAGCCATGGCTGTCCACTGTTTACCAGGCGCAAAATATTTCCTGTTGGATTCCAAAAATTTCCGTAGGAGCATTTCTCTGTATTTGACAATTATGTACATTCGTCGCTTAACTGCAGTCTCCAGAGAGGTTGTTTCCGCCCAATTCAACATAAGCTTCTCCTTTGCGGCTATTACTCTGACTGATTCTAAATCAAGTAATTGGCTGAGGCTAAAAGAATGAAAGAAATAAACAACATCCTGTATAACCTGTTCACGGAGCTGTACAAGAAACTCTACATCTCCACAGATCAGCTGAACCATCTCGCTGGCCGGATTTCCTTTCAAAACATCATCTGATTCCAAAGGCTTCTTTCCTTTGTCATGAGCAGAGATCTTTGGGAGACTGGCATAGTACCAGTCCGTGTCCTGGACATCGTGGATTTCAACTGTAAGACCAAATTTAATCTCTGTCACTTCAGCAGCAGTGACTGAAGGAAGCATCATGTCATTAGAAATTTGCATCAACAAGTCATCAAGAGACATCAACTCTTCGTCAGTTGGCTTGGTGCTTAAAAATCCTTAATTTTTCTTTCCACACAAGATCCTCACTAGCTCCAAAGTCCGCATCCTTTTCTTTCTCAGCCGATCGCTGTACTGGCTGTTTCTCAACAACTGTTTCTGGTTCGCCATCAGTGTCACTGGCGGTGTCAACTCTCCTGTTGGCATCACTGGCAATAAAATCCTCATAGGATAGATTAAACCATTGCTCCATTTCATCAGTCTTTTGATCTACCGGGCTCCCAACATATGTATCCAATTGAGCATATTCTGCAATTACTTGCTCCATGATGGTGTGGATATCATCAGCAGATGTAGGATCAACAGTTTGGAGAGGCGCAGCATCGAGTGCTACTGAGACTAGCTCTAGCTTCGCTTTCGAAGGAGCTGCTTTCCCCTTCAATGTTCGCTTCTTCTTCACCACCTGCTCTTCAATGGCAATAGCAGGCCTCTTTTTGGATGGGGCCCTTTTTACGGTTGTTTTCTTCACTCAAGGTTTTCCTACCAAGCCCTCCATACTATCAACAGCAATCTTGTCGTTAATGGCAATATATCGCCCAACTGCTTTGGCAGTCAAAATCTTCAGTGGAGGGAACTCCTCAGAGTCTCCCAATTCCAAATCTGGTATATTTTTCAACAAGCAACAGATATGGACAGCGTATCCTCTGGCTTGCTTCGTTTCTGGAGTCACCATATCCTTAAAAATTTTGAAGAGCAATCTTCTCCAGTTCACAGATATACCCCCAAAAATAGTAGTCATCAAAAGGAACCGTTCATGAGTTACGGCGTCAAAAGAACCCGCTTTTACTGTAATCGATTTTGCCACGATATCACATAGAAGTATGTACTCAATCTTTAATTCCCGCTTCTTGCAGGAAGTAGTAAGCTGCTCACCAGTAAGTGAAAACTCAGTTCTAGCATAAAAAATCAAGTCCTTCGGTACCTCATGGATATCTTTCAATCCTTCCACCGGCAGCTAGAAAGTCCGGGCAAAAATTTCTTCAGAGATTTCCACCGGCTTCCTTTGAACTGTACTAACAACTTTATCATCTTGTACGGAGGCGTTGTGATAAAATTCGATCAGATCAGATTCAAAAATATTGGACATACAGCCCAGAAAACCATTCAAACCAGATGCCACAAGGGCTTCAAACATAGCTACCATTTCTGAGTTGTCCATGGCAAGGACAGAAGCAAAGTGAACCTGGTTGGTGTTGCTAATAAGTGAAGATGCCATTGCTGATAGAGTAATGAACGAGAGAATGCTCGAAATAAGAATAATCTGTGAACAGAACACACAGAGAGCAGGAATATGACGCGGCCTTCACAGTTACCAATTTTGCCAGAATATCGCACAGCAGCCTGAACTCAAACTTCATTTACCGCTTTTTGCAGGAAGTGCTCAACTGCTCACCATTAAAATAAAAGACACTCTTCGCGTCAAATACCAAATCCTTCGGAACCTCATTAAAATCCACCAGTCCTTCCACTGGAAACTGAAAAGTATGTTCAAACACTTCCTATGAGATTTCCACGAGTTTCCCTTGAACGGTACCGATAACTTGACCATCCCTTACCGAAGCGTTTTGAAAGAATTCGAGCAGAGCGGCTTCATAAATGTCCGACAAACATCCATAAACCCATTAAGACCAGACGCCGGCTTCGAACATAGCCACCATACCTGCGTTGTCCATGGCGAGGACAGAGGCAAAGTAGACTTGGTTGGTGTTGCTAATGAGAGAAGATGCCATTACTTAAGATTGGTTGAAGAAGTATACGGCTTAAAAATATCACACAGAAAGCAAGAACACAGAAATTCTAGAGAATAGATATGCGTAAGGTAAGAGTTAGAGTAAAAGGAGGCGCGGTAATATAAACGAATAATGTGAAAAGGTAATAGAGAGAAAATGTGGATGTGACGTTTCGCATGATGACAACCACGTGTCAATCATCCGACGGTGCGTACAATATTTTCAAAAGATTTTGGCAATATTGCGAAATAAGAAAAGTATTTTAAAATGATTTCAAATTTTGACCGCGAGGGTAAAAGGGTAAATAGATAACTGGCGCCAAAATACTTAGTACGTCACAACCGTAAGATCTGTTTAATGTATCAGCAGGGGTGTTGCGAGATCTGATCATGGATAAGTATCAACTATGTATATGTGACATCTCAGTGTATCCAGATCTCACATATTCTGTTGACTCAGCACTTATACTTCAGATCTCTCGTTCCCCCTAAAGCTGAGATCTCCCAAGTCTGATATTTTATCAAACCTGAATGCCACGATGTTCCCACTGAACAGTAGACTCAGATTTGACAAAACCAGAAGCTGTTCAACCTTAAAGTTTTTAGCATAAAGACAATTAAGGCAGTTCTAAGAGACCCAATAGTTTTCTAAAATAAGAAAACTTAGCGTCAGGTAGGGGCTTTGTGAAGATGTCAGCAACTTGCTGCTCAGTCGACACATACTCCAGTTTGACGTCTTTCTTTAGCACATGGTCCCTTATAAAATGATGCCTGATATCTATGTGCTTTGTCCTTGAATGCAGTACTGGATTTTGGGTGATCGCGATGGCACTGGTGTTGTCACAGAGAATGGGCGCCTCAGAAGCATCAATGCCATAGTCCTTCAGATGGTGTTGAATCCATAAGATCTGAGCACAACAGCTTCCTGCTTCTAGGTACTCTGCTTCAGCAGTGGACGTTGCAATGGATGTCTGCTTCTTACTGAACCAGGAACTCAGTTGATATCCTAAGAATTGACAAGTACCGCTTGTGCTTTTACGATCAATCTTACATCCTGCGTAATCTGCATCACTATAACCGATTAGGTGAAAGCGTGAGTCTTTGGGATACCAAAGAGCCACATTGGAAGTACCTTTAAAATATTTTAAAATGCGTTTCACAGCAATATAATGTGACTGTTTATGCTCTGCTTGAAATCTAGCAAACATACAGATAGCAAACATGATGTCTGGTCTGCTAGCAGTTAAGTATAGCAAAGAGCCAATTATACCGCGATAAAGAGATACTTCAATGGCAGATCCAGCTTCATCTTTATCCAGTTTAATTGAGGAGCTCATAGGGGTCGCAGCTGCTGAGCAGTTGTCCATGCCAAATTTCTTCAGCAGTTCTTTCGTGTACTTAAACTGGTTAATGAATATTCCATTCTCCAGCTGTCTGACTTGTAAGCCCAGAAAGAACGTCAGCTCCCCCATCATACTCATATCAAATTTGTCCTGCATTAACTTGGAAAACTTCTGGCACAATTTGGGGTTAGTTGACCCAAAGATAATGTCATCAACATATATCTCTACTAATAAGACATGATCAGATTTTTACGAATTTAAACAGTGTCTTATCATTCAGGCCTCGTGCTCAACACAAAGTTAAACCACGCCAACACTAGCGGAAGCAACTAAAAAGTGGTTAAAATTTTTGCTTTTGGCCTGACTGAAAGATAATATAATTTAAAATATGGCAATACTCAAAATATATCCCAGTTACACAACAAGCAAAGGCTACAAGCCCAAAGTAAAACAGTACAACATAAAACATGCATCAAGTACCTGACAACAACCACAACTGAATACAACAGAGCACAGGGCATCCCGTGGCTAAGTACTGATACATATATATACTATACTAACTGGGACACTCTAACCACCTCCTGGGGCACCACCAGCTGGATTAAAACCACGACCAGCTGTAAAACCTGGAGTCCCTGAAAACAAACACAGACAACAAAACAAACAAAGCCCCAGAGGGACATGGGGTCAAACCCCAGTACGGAGAGCAACTGAAACAGCTAAAGAAACAGCATAAGATAAAATGACAGATGTGATGCATGAGACATTGAACAACAGCTGAAGGCTTTAACCGAAAAGGGAGGCAAGGAACTCAAGCACAGCTCAACAGAATCTGCAACGAAAGGTGGCCACGGTGTGTGTACAAGCATACGGGAATTACCCGCTCATCTTTACACCACACCCGAATACCAGATGCATCAAACAACTCAACCTGCCGTTGCCCAACCCATGAACTATGGTAGTTAACCACTCGGCGCATGAGGTCTAACAAATCCCTGCAGGGAGATGAGAGTACGGTATTGCCTCTCGCCCTCGCATCCTGGTAAGAAACGAACAGCAACAACAAAGCACAATGCAACAAGATCTTAAATGACATGAATTAATGCATGTATGCAACGGATTATTAACACAGAACACACAGCAAGCATACCAGCTGTTGGTAAACGGTGGCGGATCAGGATCCCGTGTCCCGGCGGCGCAGCGGAAGTTTAAAATTTAATCGCCGGGATACGTTCAATACAATAAAATCAACAAAACATTCATAGGGGGTTCTTTGATTGTTACCTTGTCGGCGTCTAGGCGCCTGGCTCCGACCAGTTTCACGAGGAAACCGGCACTTCAAACGGTAGGCGGCGGTAGATTACGTCTAATCAAGTCCACGACCGGAAGCAAGGTTCCTTCGTCAGCCTGCACTAGAAGGCCTGATGAGATCAGCACGGACGGAAACTCCTCTTCACGATGGCCGGAACAAGTCCGGCGAGGGAAGGCACAGCGGCGGCGCGTGGCAAGCACGGCGGCGGCGTGAGGCTTGGAGAGGAGGGAGGCGGCCGAGAGGTAATCTTTGGAGGCTAGGGTTTTAGTATAGTTGTAATCAATTGCTTAAGACCTAATCACATTAGTGTATATATTAAATATACTTGGGCTTGAACCGGCCCATTGGACTTGGGTCAGGCCCAAGTCCCTATATGAACATTCGGTTCGTTTAATTCATTACGGTTTCATCATAACTCCGATCGACGATCAGATCGGACCGATCGACTCAGTTTCCAAAACTGAATATTATGATGCGAAAAACAATTTTTCAGATCACCTAGTCCAAATGACAGTTTTGCCCCTCAACAATGGGAAATCACGATTTGACCCCTGTTGACTTTTAGGAAGTCGCACTCCCTAAAATCCTCCTCAAGTGCTCAACACATTGAGCTCAGTTTCCGTGCGGGAATTTTGAATCCAGTACTTGTGTGACCCTCAATGGTTCAGGGATACAGCTAGCCGTGGGCACACAACCATTGTGGCTCCGAAATCACAATTTCGGACTTGCCCATCGGATCATGGTAAAGCGTCTAGCAACATCGCCCCATGATCCCCTAGGTATCACTGATAGTGCCTGCAAGAACCAGTTGGTCGTATTTAGCGTACAGTACGGTCCTTTCAATCCATATATCCCGATCATATCAACGACCATTGGTAAATCGCGAGTCGCTATAGATCCGATAGCTATGCATACATCTTGGAAATCGAATAGTGACATCGCGAGTGTAACTAGGTAAACCCATTTACCTAAAACAATTCTAGTACTCTGGCCAGAGATTTATACACTATTATCCCCTCAGATAGCATAGTATATCCACGCATGTAAGCGAGCGGTGAATCCTCGACAACGAAGCATCGTCTCCTACATGCATCGGGATCTCACCCAATCCCGCCGCCTAATGACCCCAAGTGAGTCGGCAAACGAGTCAAAGTGGGACGCCTATCATGTAGAGTCTCAATGACGTTTCGAGTCGTGAGGACTAATCAGTACAACCAAGACCTCGGACTTATCCACTCGACAAATGGTAACCACTTGGAAAGTCCGAACGAGGGTAGTTCGATAGATAACCAGGTCACTATCTATCTGCATGGTCAGAACATCACAATTTTCCCTACCAATGAAACATGGTATTTTGCATCGCAGATACTAGTCTCGAGCTCGGGCGGCCTTATCCTCATTTTGACGGCCCAATCGACTAGGAACTAATTCAGAATACACAGTGACTATTAGATTTGTTTCATGATAGCCGTCATACCCACTATCACATCTAACATACACTAGGGTGCATTCTAGGTCTTTTCCAACACAATTGTTAACATTATATAAACATAATGAAGATAAAGAATGCCATAAACAAATGCGAATATCATATATAAAGACTGTCATATACAAGAGTCTATAAACCCACACGCCACAAGTTGGCTAGTTGGGCATCTACTCTAACAATCTCCCACTTGCCCTAAAGACAACTACTCATCAGACGCAGTCCCATTGTTTCGCGAGGTTTTTCAAACAACGGTCCTGGCAAGGGCTTCGTAAGTGGATCAGCAACGTTGTTCGCAGAGGCGACTCTCTCAACTACTATGTCACCTCTAGCCACAATATCCCGGATTATGTGGTATTCCTTCAGTATTGTTTTGATCTTTGGTGAGACCAAGGCTCATTTGCTTGCGCAACGGCACCCGTGTTGTCACAGTACACCGGGACTGGACCAACTCCATCAGGAATGACGCCCAACTCTTGGACGTAAATTACTTATCCAAACCGCCTCCTTAGCAGCAGCTGATGTTGCGATGTACTCAG
>KV004625.1:0-10005 GCA_001598015.1 Dorcoceras hygrometricum
ATTAGAGAGATTGAAATTCAAAGTTTTTAATAGAATTAATGCAACGTAGAGATTACTTGACCGATTTCTTTCGACTAAAATATTTTGGGATCATATTGTAATTTGATTATATATAAGCCTATATATATAACTCACGTGTTTCGTTACAATGAATTGAGGTTACATTCGGGGAGATGCTTTGGAGTTGAAACAATATTAGTTTCGATGAAGCTGCATTTTACATTAAAAAAATAAAGAAAACAAAAAATATTTATTTGTTACAAAAGTGAGAAAACGTGCCTTAGATGGTTGGACTTAAGTTGATGCTTGCACGTCATGGCCACTCAGGGAGAAGAAGCTGTGCTTGGACAAATCGGAAACGACGTACAAGTTATTATATATATATATATATATATATATATTAATATTGATATTATAGGATATCGTATGAGCATTGAGTATCTAGTGATGTGATATTTCATGCCACGTCAACAGGTGCATACACAGATGCTTACAGAAGGTATTGTGTATTTGCGTTAATTGTTTTAATGTTGTATAATTTAGTTAATTTGAATGAAAAATTATGTAAACATGAAAAACTAAAAAGGCCGACGAAAGAACAATACAACGAAAGGAGGTCTGATGCCAAATTTATAATTTTAATATTTATAATGGAGACAAGATTAGAAGCCCCATCGATTAATTAAATATCCCCAAATTTTTACTAAAACGGATAGGTTATGTATTCGAGTATTCTGACTTCATGGGGCTATGTATGATTCAGTTTAACATACCCTTATAGACGTTATTTGGATCCAAGTATCCAACAGCTAGTTACCCATCATTGTCGTTTGTTTTTTTTTTAATTTTTTTGTGACATTATTATGGATCCCACATTTTTGGTTAATAATCAATTGGATTAGTGTCTACTTTAATTTTATTTGTTTTTAAAAGGATACTTTCACTTACTTTTTACTCATCATAATCCTAAACCAATGTTTGATTAACCAACTATTCTAAAGTTTAATATTAAATCATTTTGTAAATAATAATTGAAACACTTATGTTATTCAATTCTAAAAAAAACAGAGAAATTATATCACATTCTTTCGTCCAACATAGAAACTTTTATGACAGTGTTTCACGGACAAATATTATGAGATAGATCTCGAATTCAACCCAACTCATAGAACAAATAACTTTTTATGTTGAAAATATTATTTAAAATAATATTATTGAGATTACACACAAACCTACTCTCTATCCATTCGGTTGGAATTATGATAATTAATATTATTTTTGTCTCATTTATTTAGGCTGAATGTTTTCTTTCGTATTAGGAAATAGTTTGACAATTCAAAATTATGTATATTAGGTAGGGGTAGGTTGGTAAAAAAAATCGAAAAATTAAAAAAAAAAATTTGAAATTAAGCTATCAAATTGAGATAAATGAACAAAAAGGAAGTCTAAATAGATATGATAAAGGAAATAATTAATATATAGACAAATTAAACGATCCATTGAAATGTCCAAATCTTTGAAATTCCTAAGGCCCCTCGATCATTAAAAGAAAGTTGAGAACTCCAAATAAGTCATATGCCATGTGTTATTTATAAGATACGTGAATGGACCCGATCATCGCTGTGTA
Source organism: Dorcoceras hygrometricum (assembly GCA_001598015.1). Classification (NCBI taxonomy): domain Eukaryota; kingdom Viridiplantae; phylum Streptophyta; class Magnoliopsida; order Lamiales; family Gesneriaceae; genus Dorcoceras; species Dorcoceras hygrometricum. The sequence goes on from KV004625.1 coordinate 1,628, forward strand.
CGTTGGAAACAATCAGACGGATTTTACTATACTACATGACATGGATGAAATTGCTCAATGTAGTGACAAAATTTTGAGAATTTACTCAATGTAGTGAAAAAGTTTGAGCATAAGATTCTACGGAAAATATTTATTTTTATAACCCAACGATTCTGAGATGCATAAATTCATTTTAAATCCTACACCATAACTTCATTTTGCTTCCAGATTCTAATAAAAATAAAAATTCGTTGTACTATTTGATCCTAAAAGAAATGTTTCTGTATTCTCATTTTCACATTTATTTCACAGATAAAAATATATACAAAATATTAAATGAATATATTATTATATGATATGTGAGTATAAATAATTTAGATTCAATACTAAAGTAAGATTTTGAGTATAAAATTAGAACAATCTTTTACAATTAACATTTGCTACATATATTTATATATTCAAATATCATATTTCGGTATAGAATCTGAAATAATTAGTACTCAAATATCATATCGTAATATCATATTTAAAACATTTTGTACCGGTTATCACTAAATAAAAAATTTTTTTATCATTAATATCAAGATAATGTATACATGATTTATACTTAAATTTCATCTATGTAACGCCTAGAAATTCCTGAATACGTGGAAATGAGTACATGACTAGGAGAAAAATAACTTTAGATGAGTACATGTCATTTTATGTGATTTATTTATGATTTTTATGTTGCATGGTGTGCACGTCATGTTTTCAGCCTGGTTGAGTTACGAACGCGTGGACGGGACTACGGACGACCGAGATGAAAATAATTTAAGATTTTTTAGTTCTTAGATTTTCAAGAATAAATTTATTGTTTTTAAGCTGCAATTTTTGAAAATTGAGGTTTTTATGATTATTTTGGAGGGAAACCCGTTTTTTCGCATATACGAGTTGTTTAAATGGATTTCAAGGTGTTTTAAAATTTGAGGGGACTTTGATTCGAAAATTAGACATTTCTAAAGCCAAGTTATAAATTTTAATTAGCATTTCAATTAGTGGAGGGGCAAACTTGTCAAATGTCCTTTTAATTTCTTAATTAAGCTTTAGGGGTCAATTTTGTCACCCTCACTTTTTTCATAACACAAAAACTTATTCAAACCTAGCCTCCTCCATCTTCAAAGCAGCCGTCTCCCTCCTCTCCTTCTCACCCCATCGAAAATTTCAAGAAACTTGGTGATTCTAAGGCTGTCCGGTCCCGATCTCGTGCCCTCTACGTCGGTAACTCACAGATCTCTATTCTCTCCAGGCCAGACATGTGATATCGATTCATTTTCTCACCATTTAAACTATATTAAACTGTTTTTAATGATTTAATGCATGCATTGTATGTGGTCTATTTAGATCTATCTACCATTGTTAAAGATCCATGCATGACTCACCTTTTTCACCATGTTTCAATTGATTTTATGCATTATCTCGGTCGAGAAGGGTCTCAAGGGGCTGTGGCTCGGTCCTAGGGGATTCATGCTGGTCCAAGTCTAGGTAGGAAGGTGGCTAGATGGGTCGGTCGAGCCAAGGAGACGTGAGAGATCGCACCATCGTGCGACGCGCAGCAGCGCCCTTCTCACACTTCGTTCGAACCATGCGACGCATGGTTTGGTCCAGGGCTGGTCAGGTTGGGATCGACTGGACCTGGGGGTGGTCCAGCTGATGGGGCTTCAGCCATGGCGGTCGAGAGCCAAGAATAGCGGCGGGTTGTGGTGAACATTGCATGGGGGCGTGTGTGTGCGTTGCTAGGGTTGTGTGTGTGGGCTTGGCTCGGTTCAATTGGACCGGTTGGTTCGGTTCGATTGGACCGGGTTGGTTAGTCGAGTCTCGAATCAAAATATTTTAAAGTTGATCCGAGTTATTTTAATGTTGGATCGGTTATTTTAATTTTAAGTCGAAGGTCCAATTTAAAGATATTGGTCAAATGTTTTAAATTGAGTCAAACTTTTAATTTAATTGGACTGAGTATTTATTTTAAGTTTTAGAAAGTCAAAATTGGAGTCTTTGGATTTTTATTTAAGTCAAAATTGACCATGAGTTTAGGTTTGTCAAAATTGGTCATTTGGTCAAAATTATTCATTTGGATCAATAATTGATCAATTTATTTTAAAGTAAAAATTGGCCATGTTATTTGGAGTCTTTGGATTTTTATTAAGTCAAAATTGACCATGAGTTTAGGTGGTCAAAATTGGTCATTTGGTCAAAATTATTCATTTGGATCAATAATTGATCAATTTATTTAAAGTAAAATTGGCCATGTTATTTTAAGTCAAAATTAATTTTGAAATTAGTCAAAATTGGCCTTAAGATTTTAAAGTCAAAATCGGATTTTCAATTGAGGTCAAAATTGGTCATGTGATTTATAATTAAGTCAAAATTTGGACTGTGTTAGGAATTTTAAAGAGGAATTCTTCTAAGTCATGAGCTAAGTCAATTGTAAAGTTAAGTCTAGGATTAGCGGGACAGGCTCCTGAAGCAGTCCTTGATCGAAATAGAAAATATAGAAGCCCGGGAATGTATATTTAATTATATATGTAGTATCCTATGTACGTAAATGTTTTAAAGCAAAGGATTAAATATACATTGACGGGCTAAACTTTTGAATTGCATGATTTTATGAAATGCACGCATCACGAAATGTTTTATGAAATGTTAAAGGCATGTTTTAAAAGTAAAATGGAGGGATTGAAGTGACTTGTGGCAATGTGATGATGAGCGGATCCGGGATACCGGCCCCAGTGAACCTCCATTAATATATAATGATAGATGATGAACGGATCTGGGAGACCGGGCCCAGTGACCTCTGTTAATGTATATGATGATGATGTAGGTCGGGTAAAACCGACCGCCACGTGCGTTGGTTTTAGATTGATCAATCGAACATGTTCCACACTTCATGGATACGACTCACTCGTTTTTATGTTACGTTATGTCATGTCTTATGTATGTTATATGTATTATATGTGTTAGGATCGAAGGATCAGATCTCACCCGAGAACTAAGCTAATAAACGCAAAACCGAGAGATCTGATCCTAAATTAAAAAAATAATATGAAGCGCAATGCTTCGGTTCTTGAACATAAACACGAGAGCACCGGAGACAGATCTGGTATGTAATAAAACATGCGGAAAACACCAGAACTGAATCCTAAATTTTAAAACGACTCGGCGCAAAATAGATTTCTGTAAACAGAAATCTATTCGACTTAATGTGTGTGCAATATGATGTGTGCGTGCTAAATAAATTAAATGCGTATGCAGAACTGTAAATCGTAAAGAGATTACTCAAGGTTTGTTTATGGAAGTTCGGATATAAATATCTTACGTAGCCCCTTCTTCCATCACGGGAAGGTTCCACTAGAAGAGTTTGATCCGCAGACCCAATCACCGAGCCTCGCTCCAGGTGAACTCCTAGACTCTACACCAGCCCTCGGCTGTGTCAATCACTTGTTTTACGTCTATTTGAGAAAGGCTACAGACACAGAGTTTAACGTCTTCGTGCTTGGACAGGATCTGATTTTTGGGTTTGTGATTCACTCGCTAAGCAATTTCGCACATCTCTCAAAATATGCGAGTGAATATGTGTGTGTGAGATTTTACAGTGAATACTCAACTCTCTAAAGAATAAATCTCACACACTGGGAAAATGCTCCTAAAGAGCTAATGAAGACTCAGCAGTCGACACTGCAATAAGCTCCTCTCTAATGATGGTCGACTGCTTCATCTTCCTGTTTTCTTCCCTCTGTAATTTCTCTGTTTTTGTCTTTCACATGAGCATCAGCATCATGGATTTCTTCAAATCATCTTGTATATATAGCTTCTCTCTAAAGATATAGCCGTTAGAGTAGATTCAAATCCCTTCTGCGCTTGTTACGGCTAAATCGTCGTCTTCCCAAATATGAGCAATCATCCTCTGTATATTGTACTATTTTCCAGAATAGTACTAATCTTGTCCCCTCAAATTAAGGCATTTGCACGACTCAATTTCAACCATTGATTCTTTCCATTTAAGCGGTTGATTGCGTCTGAATGTATATCAGCAAATTGTTCAACAGCTGTTCGCTCAGCTGTTGGTTTTCTTCGTATCGCTCATCAGCTGTTGGTTCTTCTTTGTATATCTCATCAGCTGTTTTGCTGTTCGTTGTTCCAACAACTGATTCGCCTCTATTGATCAACATCTGATATGTCAGCAGCTGCACAACAACATCTGGTTCGTTTACTTCTTCAACAGCTGATTCAACTCCTGAGTTGTTTACGTCTTTGCGCACCAGCTGTTTCATCTTTTCTTCATGCAACGTCTGATTAATCTTTTTCTTAGCGCTACGCCTGAATCATCTTCATCAGCTGATTCAATTCCTCTTCACTTCGACGTCTGATTCATTTACGTTTGCGCAACAGCTGATTAACATCGTCTGGACAGCATCCGAATATCTTTAATCCAACATCTGAATCAGCTGCTCCACATCTGATTCAGATTCCTCTTTTGCGTCTGATCTGGTCGACATCTGCTTACAACTGACTGCTCTCGTCTGCTTCCAGCTGATCGTTCTCTGCGCACCAGCTGGTCCAGCTACTCCAGCTGATCCATCTGTTGTATCAACTGCTGGTCTTGACTTCTGTTTGCAACAGCTGATTGCTTGCAACTGATGAATGCTTGCAACAGCTGATTGAATCTTCTGTTTAGCGCTATGGCTGATACATCTTTATCAGCTGATTCATCGTCTGGACTTCCATGTAAGGATTGCTGTCCACGTAGGATTCCACGTAAGGGAAGCTGTCCAATGGATCTGTTTACACAGATCCAGTTCTGAGTTTTGAATTACACAAAACCTGTTATTGTGTTTCTAACATTTCTACGTAGTGTACAGATTTAACAGAAGAGATCTAAAGAAGAGCTGGAATAAGACTTGAGAAATCTGGATCAACAACTTAGACGTAATGGTTGGATTAGCAATGGAGACGTCCAAAGCTGAGCCAGCTGGCAGCAAGGATGACGTCATCACAATCAGCAGTTGAGAAGAAGTGCTAGATCTGGATTCACCGATGATGACATCAGCAGTGATGTCATCACAATCAGCAGATGAAGAAACCAGCTGGAGCGTTAAGATGATGAAATCGGCAGTGACGTCATCATTCAACAGGAAGGTACAGTGATCAGCAGGTAGCTACTGTTCATCAGCAGATGCGTTTTGGAGTTAGCGATAGCAAAACGATGTTGTTTACATAAGTTGGTACGACAGCGTTTTGCATTCGCGATGAAATTCAGCAGATGGTTCTTGCAACGATGGATTCAGCAGAAGTGCAAAGACAAAGATTCAGCAGATGCTATTTGGAGATTAGCGATTGCAAAACGATGTCGTTTACATAAGTTGGTACGACAGCGTTTTGCATTCGCGATGAAATTCAGCAGATGGTTCTTGCAACGATGGATTCAGCAGAAGTGCAAAGACAAAGATTCAGCAGATGCTATTTGAAGTTGTCTTTTACAAAACGATGTCGTTCGAATAAGTTGGAACGACAGCATTTTGCATTCGCAAAGAAACCAGCAGGATGGTCTTTGCGATGATATGACCAGCAGGGAGCTACAGTGGTTTGTGACCTAGATGCAACACAAAGAATCCAGACGCAAGAGAAGAAGATGTAATGAAGACGCAATGTAATGAAGATATCCAGTCGCAGTGAGGAACCAGCAGCGAAGCAGTTGACAATTTACGAAGAGTTATCAAAGTTGGATGTCAACTGCTGATCTCAATTCAAATGGCGAAAACTACAAGAAGCCTGCAAAAGAAAAGGACGCAAGTACTATTCCCTGTCGGTGCTTTACAAGACACATTTCAAACGGGAAGAAGTTATGTCCAACGGGATTAATTTGAACAGGGGCTTATATTTTCGAGGAGCGCCATTGAAAAAAAACACTGCGTGGGAGATGTTGGTGCGACTACAACACTGTTGTTGAAACTCATTGATTACACAGTGCACCAACAGAGGGAAAATGAATCTGAAGTGAAGCTGTCAATTACCATTCGAGAGAGAGCGTTATTGCAGATTGACACTGGAGCTAGAATTAGCTTGTTAGAGCATTTCCCTAGTGTGTGAGAAAAACAGAGAGTTGAGAGTTTCATTGTATCAATCTCAAACACCGAGATTCATTCACAAATAGATGTGAATGAATCTCGAAATCTTTTCACAGTTTCCGTCCAAGCACGATGACGAAAAACTCTTGTGTATGTAGTCAGTCACACAGTTGAGGCTGGTGTGCAATTTGTGGAGTCTAGGAGTCCATACAAGTGCTGCTTGTGTGGGTGGGTCTGTACACGCAGTTGTAAGATCAAATCTTCTAGTAGTGGATCCTTCCGAGGTGGAAGAAGGGGAGACGTAGGACACTGAAGTCCGAACTTCCATAAACAAATCATTGTGTATTGTATTCTGTTATTCATCAGCACCTGCATATTTACTTTAGCATAACAGCATGCACTTATATTCTCGCATCGCACACAGTTTAGCACACAAGCACATTGCAAGTCTCGAACAGATTTATGTTGTACATAAATCTGTTTGAGTTGTTTTAAAATATTAGGATTCAGTTCTGGTATTTTCCGCATGATTTTTAAATCATACCAGATCTGTCTCCGGTGCTCTTCCGCTGAGTTTTTATTAGATGTGTTCAATAACAACGAGCTATTGCAGCTCCAGTGTGTATTAGCAGCGCGCAAAATTTCCAAAATATTTTAAATGCGCGACTGCTGATCTTTTGATCCTATTTTTTCGGACCAACAAATTTCGTTCCACTACTTATATTGAAACATCCCAAACTACTATAATTTCTTTTTTTTGCAAACTCAAAACATAATGTCACATTGCGATAAAATAATAATTAACTCAATAATGATTTTAAAAATTTAACGTCACAAAGGATTTATTTAAAAACAATAAAACATTCCTCACAATTTCAATAAATTCTCATAAAATTCTTTTACAGAAGCTATAGGTCTCGGGAATGCGCTGCCTAGGTCTCGGGCTCCTCAAGCGTCGTCTCCTCAGACCTCAACATCGCTATCACCTGCACACAATCAGATCTAGTGAGCATAATGACTCAACAAGCTCAAACCTGATTAACAAATAATAAATATACATCCACATGCATCGAAATAGTGATACTAAAATACTTTTTAAACTTCAACATCAGAACTTTAAAAGAGCTTTAAGCTGTAAACTTTAAACATCATCGTCAAAAATATTTAAGTAAACTTCAGTCTCAAATCCTCAAACTATACTTCATGGCATGTAATGTAAATCCTCAAAAATAACATTTTAGGTGAAGTTTGCTCATTGATACGACCTCTCTGTTCGCTTGATCAAGCTATAAACCATAGTACTAGGATGGAATAGCTCTATGGACCTCTTGCGTCGTAGTCACAATCCCCTCTAATATGGCTTTATGGACCTCATGCGCCATAGTCATCATATTTCTCTACGTCTTGGTCACAGTCAACTCGCATTCCTCAAAATAATTTTCCTCATTTTATTTTAAAACATCAACATCACGTTTCATGCCATTAACATCATAAAAATTCATCATTTCATTTAAAAATATTGCTGCCCATAAACATGTTTTTAACGTGCTATAAAATACAGAAAGTTTAGCCGAGATCAATTGGAATCGTTCTAGCCTTCTCAACTGGATACTCGGACACCGTACGCTCTCAACGAGTCACCGGACAAGATCAAACTCATCAAAACCAACCCAAGACTAGAGAATATAATTTTGCACATCGTAAAAATGTTTACAAGACATAATAATTCTGTCCGAATGCCTTCGGGGTGCTGCCATGACCTCAAAAATTTCAGCGCTACATGCTGCCACCTATGGACTTCAAGCGCATCCCTTTCGACCCTTGACTATTAACCATCATACAACAGCCCCTAACCTCATATTTCGACCTTCCTAGAATGATTTAGGGACTCTAAAACACCTCCATATCCCACTGGACCAGACCACAAGACGCCACACAACTCAAATGCACCAACCATCACTCACCTCCCACGGACTCCTCATGTTTGTACTAGCTTCGACTTAATGACTCCTCACACTTCCTAGCTTCGTCCTAGAGCAGATCCAACACATCAAGGGCTCCCCTAATATCCAGACAGAGCCAAAAACCATCCCTTTGAGCCACGGTCGCATAGAATGAAGGCAGGAGCCTCCACATCGTACAATCGCTGAACCACCCCCTTCGCAGCACTTGCGCTGCTTCTCCCCTTCGACCAGCACCATAATCCCTCTTAGAAAATCTCTCCAAAGTACTATGTGACCCTCTAGACGTGTGCTAACCTCTAACCTTGGCCCTTCTTCGAACATAAATCGTTCT
>KV004625.1:10341-29393 GCA_001598015.1 Dorcoceras hygrometricum
TTTTGGAAGCTTTCCAACGGGAAGAAATTCAACAGAGGCTATATATATTAGATGCAACGCAAATTGAAGGTAATGCTGTAGTTCGTCCAGTTAAGAGACGACGTTGGTGCAACTACATACTGTGGTAGATTTACATTGAATATACAGTGCACCAACAGAAGGGAAAATGAATCTGAAGTGAAGCTGTCAATTACCATTCGAGAGAGAGCGTTATTGCAGATTGACAGTGGAGCTAGAATTAGCTTGTTAGAGCATTTCCCTAGTGTGTGAGAAAAACAGAGAGTTGAGAGTTTCATTGTATCAATCTCACACACCGAGATTCATTCACAAATAGATGTGAATGAATCTCGAAATCTTTTCACAGTTTCCGTCCAAGCACGATGACGAAAAACTCTTGTGTATGTAGTCAGTCACACAGTTGAGGCTGGTGTGCAATTTGTGGAGGCTAGGAGTCCGTACAAGTGCTGCTTGTGTGGGTGGGTCTGTACACGCAGTTGTAAGATCAAATCTTCTAGTAGTGGATCCTTCCGAGGTGGAAGAAGGGGAGACGTAGGACATTGAAGTCCGAACTTCCATAAACAAATCATTGTGTATTGTATTCTGTTATTCATTCAGCACCTGCATATTTACTTTAGCATAACATCATGCACTTATATTCTCGCATCGCATACAGTTAGCACACAAGCACATTGAATAGTCTTAAACAGATTTATGTTACACATAAATCTGTTTGAGTTTGTTTTAAAATATAGGATTCAGTTCTGGTATTTTCCGTATGATTTTTTAAATCATACCAGATCTGTCTCCGGTGCTCTTCTCGTGTTGTTTTTAGATGTTCAAGAACAAGAGGTATTGCACCTCAAGTGTTGTAGCAGCGCGCAAAATTTCTAAAGTCTTTTAAAAAGCGCGGCTGCTGATCCTTTTTTCGGACCAACACTGTCCATGTAAGCATCTCTGTTCAACTTGGCTTTTTCCTGATTACGATCTGCTAGCTCAGCTTTGGACGTCTCCATTGCTAATCCAGCCATTACGTCTAAGTTGTTGATCCATATTTCTTCATATTGATCAGACTTTACTTCTCGCAGACTCCTCACATCAGATCTTCTTATTCTTCTTCGCGTCAGATCTCTTCCAGATTTCACTCTTTAGCGATCCTGATTTCTCAAGTCTTATTCCAGCTCTTCTGTTAAATCTGTAAACTACGTAGAAATGTTAGAAACACAATAACAGGTTTTGTGTAATTCAAAACTCAGATCTGGATGTGTTATCTAGATCCATCAATCTCTCCATTTTTTATTTACACAAAACCTCAAATAACAGATGCATAATCTAACAATTCTCTCCCTTTTCGTGGGAATCAAAAAGGAATCGAAAACTGGTTTTCCCGACAAATTTTAAATAAAGCTCTCCCTACACTGCCACAACAAAAACAACGTGACAGCAGGAATTTTACAGATTCGAAAACACATCAGAGCACTTGAATAAAACTTGTTTCAAATAAGAACATGTGCTACTGAATCACTTAATCTATTCAGATCTGAAAAGAAAACAATAACAGATCTACCAGATTTTCTTTCATTTCTCCTATTTCGTCCCATAAGCTGAAAACAGCTCAACCAAAATAGAATCTTGGCATCCACATGGAACTCGCGCATCCCGTGTCAGCACGACAATAGAACAACAGTAGTTCATAAATCATTCCTCTCCCTATCTTCATAAAATAAGCTTTTCAAAAACAGTTAAAGCATTTAAAAAAAATAGCACATGCGTTTTAAAATCAGTGCTCGTTCAAGAACAACCTGCTCTGATACCACTTGTTAGGACCGAAGGATCAGATCTCACCCGAAAACTAAGCTAATCAACGCAAAACCGAGAGATCTGATCCTAAATAAAAAAATAATAATATGAAGCGCAATGCTTCGGTTCTTGAACATAAACACGAGAGAACCAGAGACAGATCTGGTATGTAATAAAAACATGCGGAAAACACCAGAACTGAATCCTAAATTTTAAAACGACTCGACGCAAAACAGATTTCTGTAAACAGAAATCTGTTCGACTTACTGTGTGTGCAATCTGATGCGTGCGTGCTAAATAAATTAAATGCGTATGCAGAACTGTAAATCGTAAGAGATTACTCAAGGTTTGTTTATGGAAGTTCGGATATAAATATCCTACGTCTCCCCTTCTTCCGTCACGGGAAGGTTCCACTAGAAGAGTTTGATCCGCAGACTCAATCACCGAGCCTCGCTCCAGGTGAACTCCTAGACTCTACACCAGCCCTCGGCTGTGTCAATCACTTGTTTTACGCCTATGTGATAAAGTCTACAGACACAGAGTTTAACGTCTTCGTGCTTGGACGGGATCTGATTTTTGGGTTTGTGATTCACTCGCTAAGAAATTTCGCACATCTCTCAAAATATGCTAGTGAATCTGTGTGTGTGAGATTTTATAGTGAACACTCAACTCTCTAAAGAATAAATCTCACACACTGGGAAAATGCTCCTAAAGAGCTGATGAAGACTCAGCAGTCAATAAGCTCCCCTTTAATGATGGTCAACTGCTTCATCTTCCTGTTTTCTTCCCTCTGTAATTTCTCTTAAAACGACTCGACGCAAAACAGATTTCTGTAAACAGAAATCTGTTCGACTTACTGTGTGTGCAATCTGATGCGTGCGTGCTAAATAAATTAAATGCGTATGCAGAACTGTAAATCGTAAGAGATTACTCAAGGTTTGTTTATGGAAGTTCGGATATAAATATCCTACGTAGCCCCTTCTTCCGTCACGGGAAGGTTCCACTAGAAGAGTTTGATCCGCAGACCCAATCACCGAGCCTCGCTCCAGGTGAACTCCTAGACTCTACACCAGCCATCGGCTGTGTCAATCACTTGTTTTACGCCTATGTGATAAAGTCTACAGACACAGAGTTTAACGTCTTCGTGCTTGGACGGGATCTGATTTTTGGGTTTGTGATTCACTCGTTAAGAAATTTCGCACATCTCTCAAAATATGCTAGTGAATCTGTGTGTGTGAGATTTTATAGTGAACGCTCAACTCTCTAAAGAATAAATCTCACACACTGGGAAAATGCTCCTAAAGAGCTGATGAAGACTCAGCAGTCAATAAGCTCCCCTTTAATGATGGTCAACTGCTTCATCTTCCTGTTTTCTTCCCTCTGTAATTTCTCTGTTTTTTGTCTTTCACATGAGCATCAGCATCATGGATTTCTTCAAATCATCTTGTATATATAGCTTCTCTCTAAATATATAGCCGTTAGAGTAGATTCAAATCTCTTCTGCGCTTGTTACGGCTAAATCGTCGTCTTCACAAATATGTGCAATCATCCTCTGTATATTGTACTATTTCCCAGAATAGTACTAATCTTGTCCCCTCAAATTAAGGCATTTTCACGACTCAATTTCAACCATTGATTCTTTCCATTTAAGCGGTTGATTGCGTCTGAATGTATATCAGCAAATTGTTCAACAGCTGTTCGCTCAGCTGTTGGTTTTCTTCGTATCGCTCATCAGCTGTTGGTTCTTCTTTGTATATCTCATCAGCTGTTTTGCTATTCGTTGTTCCAACAGCTGATTCGCCTATATTGATAAACATCTGATATGTCAACAGCTGCACAACAACATCTGGTTCATTTACTTCTTCAACAGCTGATTCAACTCCTGAGTTGTTTACGTCTTTGCGCACCAGCTGTTTCATCTTTTCTTCATGCAACGTCTGATTAATCTTTTCCTTAGCGCTACGACTGAATCATCTTCATCAGCTGATTCAATTCCTCTTCACAACGACGTCTGATTCATTTACGTTTGTGCAACAGCTGATTAACATCGTCTGGACAAATCTGAATATCTTTAATCCAACATCTGAATCAGCTGCTCCACATCTGATTCAGATTCCTCTTTTGCGTCTGATCTGGTCGACATCTGCTTACAGCTGACTGCTCTCATCTGCTTCCAGCTGATCGTTCTCTGTGCACCAGCTGGTCCAGCTACTCCAGCTGATCCATCTGTTGTATCAACTGCTGGTCTTGACTTCTGTTTGCAATAGCTAATTGCTTGCAACTGATGAATGCTTGCAACAGCTGATTGCATCTTCTGTTTAGCGCTACGGCTGATACATCTTTATCAGCTGATTCATCGTCTGGACTTCCACGTAAGGATTGCTGTCCACGTAGGATTCCACGTAAGGGAAGCTGTCCACATAAGCATCTCTGTTCAACTTGGATCAGCTGATTCACTCGTCTGGACGTTCCACGTAAGGATTGCTGTCCACGTAGGATTCCACGTAAGGGAAGCTGTCCACATAAGCATCTCTGTTCAACTTGGCTTTTTCCTGATTACGATCTACTGGCTCAGCTTTGGACGTCTCCATTGCTAATCCAGCCATTAAGTCTAAGTTGTTGATCCAGATTTCTTCATATTGATCAGAATTTACTTCTCGCAGACTCCTCACATCAGATCTTCTTATTCTTCTTCGCGTCAGATTTCTTCCAGATTTCACTCTTTAGCGATCCCGATTTCTCAAGTCTTATTACATCTCTTCTGTTAAATCTGTACACTACGTAGAAATGTTAGAAACACAATAACAGGTTTTGTGTAATTCAAAACTCAGATCTGGATCTGTTATCCAGATCCATCAATATGTTATGAAATGTACGAGCAAGGTTTAAGATCATCCATGCATCCATGTTTTAATGTTACTTTATTACAAGTATGTGCTTGCATGTGACCTTATGTATGTGTACCTTGTTATTTTAAAAGATAGAGCATGTTGAGCCTCTAGGCTCACTAGGTTTAAATGGTGCAGGTGATGACCCTGTAGAGTATGTCCCGACTGATGGTGAGGACATCTGAGCACCCGCTGCAGTATTACCCCGTGACCGCATTGATGTTATCTTTGATATGATACTCTTTTCAAATATTGGTTTTTAATGTGTTCATTCTCAATACTTTTACTCAGACTGATGTTTAAACAGTATGGATGGTTTAACATTTTGAAATATTTATTTTATTTATGTTTTAAAGTGACGGTTAGAAATTTTTTTTAAAGGGAACGAGCCATACTTTCTAAGTTTATTTATTCCGCAAATGATTTTAAAAAAAAATTTCTAGAGTTCTGGTTTCTTTCAGTTGGTATCAGAGCGGTGGTTCTGGTGGGTACTAACCTGCTGCGTGGAGCTCTTAAGTCGCACTACTAGTCTGTGAGTTTTACTGTTTTACGATTTATTTTTATGTTTGCATGCTGCATGTTTTATTTCTGCATGAGTTTTGACCTTAGAATTTTAAGAAATTAGACGCTTAGTCATGCACTTAGATTTACGTGATAAGGTTTTGGTGTACCAGAATGCCTCCCCGACGCGATAGGACCCATCAGGATGATGATACGCCTCCTCCTCCTCCACCTCCTCCTCAGTTGACACCGTATGAGAGGGCTAGCGTGGATATACTAGCCGAGATCACTAGGCTTTTGGAGCGTCAGTCGGAGCGACCCGGGAAGTCGCATGAGGAGGATGTCGTAGAGAGGTTCCGCAAGCAGGGACCTAAGGAGTTTGCTGGTACCACCGATCCGCTCGTTCCTGAGGAGTGAATCCGATCTTTGGAGACTATCTATGATTATATGGGTCTCTTGGACGCTGACAAGGTCCGTTGTGCTATTTTTATGTTGAAGGGAGATGCCGATCTTTGGTGGAAGGGCACGGTGGTTGGTCTGTTTCTGGGGAGCTTGTCTTGGGAGGGATTCAAGACCGTCTTCTTCGAGAAGTATTTTACTACTGATGCCCGGAGCCAGCTTATTCGGGAGTTCATGAGTCTCCGTCAGGGGACAAGTCTGTTGCTGAGTATGTGAGGCAGTTCGAGCGGGGGTGTCACTTTGTGCCCTCGATCTCGATTGTGGAGAGTGAAAAGCTGTGGCAGTTTACTGATGGACTGCGACTAGACATCCGTGTGCTAGATGTCACTACGCTCACTTTGCTAGACTCAGGGGCGACCCACTCGTTTATTTCGAGTGCATTCACACAGAGGATAGGTATTGTTCCGAAGATCTTGGGAGTAGCTCTCGCCGTGACGGTTCCGTCAGGAGAGGAGTTTACGACGACCAGCGTCGTGCAGGGATTGACGATGACGTTCCGGTATCACGCGGTCAGACCGCATTTGGTCGTTTTGCCGATGTCAGGATTCGACCTCATCCTAGGCATGGATTGGCTGATAGAGTTTGGAGCGGTGATGGACTTTCAGCGGAGGCCCAGATTTATATCCTTTCTACAGGCCAGGAAGCTAGTTGAGCTCGGATGTCAGGCATTCTGGGCCAGTGTTACCGCTACAGGAGGTTCAGCAGGGCCTTCACTATCTGATGTGGAGGTAGTCAGATATTTTGCAGATTTATTCCCTGATGATGTAGTGGGAGTCCCACCAGAGCGAGAGGTGGAGTTTTATATTGAGCTGATGCCAGGTTTAGTGCCTATCTCTAAGGCACCGTATCGACTAGCTCCTACCCAGATGAAGGAGCTTAAGGAGCAGATTCAGGAGTTGCTCGACAAGGGATTCATACGCCCTATCTTTTATCCATGGGGCGCGCCAGTGTTGTTTGTAAAGAAGAAGGATGACAGCATAGAGGTTGTGTATTGACTACTGGGAGCTGAACAGAGTTAAAGTGAAGAATAAATAACCACTCCCGAGGATAGAAGATTTATTCGATCAGTTGCAGGGAGCTTCGGTGTTCTCGAAGATTGATTTGAGATCTGGCTATCATCAGTTGAGAGTTAGAGAGGAGGACGTGTCAAAGACACTTTTCGGACACGTTATGGCCACTACGAGTTCTTGGTGATGCCGTTTGTCCTGACGAATGCCCCAGCCATTTTCATGGATTTGATGAATAGGGTATTCAGACAGTATTTAGACCAGTTCATCATTGTTTTCATCGATGATATCCTGGTCTATTCGAGGAGCTTAGAGGAGCACAGACAGCACTTGCAGACCGCACTGCAGACGTTGAAGGAGCACAGATTGTATGTCAAGTTCAGCAAGTGCGAGTTTTGGCTGGAGCAGGTGGCATTCTTAGGGCATATTGTGTCGAGAGATGGGATTTCAGTCGACCCATCGAAGGTGGAGGCAGTACAGAACTGCGGGATTCCAAGGAATGCACCAGAGATTCGTAGTTTCTTAAGATTAGCAGGATATTATCGCAAGTTATCAAGGGCTTCTCTTCGATTTCAGTTCCCTTGACAGCCCTGACCAAGAAGAACGCGAAGTATGTGTGGAGTCCCGAGTGTCAGAGGAGCTTTGATCAGCTGAAGGACGCCCTCACTTCAGCGCTAGTGTTAGCTATGCCGGCGAATCATGAGGAGTTTGTAGTGTACATAGATGCTTCCCTGAGAGGTTTGGGTGCAGTTCTGATGCAGGGAAGCAATGTTATTGCATATGCATCGAGACAGCTGAAGCGTTATGAGCAGAACTATCCGACGCACCATTTCGCACTGAAGATTTGGAGACACTATTTGTACGGCGAAAAGTTTTAGATATTCACCGACTACAAGAGCTTCAAGTACTTCTTCACAGAAGGAGCTGAACATGAGGCAGCGCAGATGGCTAGAGTTGGTGAAGGACTATGATTGTGACATTAGCTACCATCCGGGTAATGCTAATGTGGTGGCAGACGCTTTGAGCCGGAAGACTGCAGTAGTGTCATGTTTGTCAGTTGAGAGGCCACTACAGGTTGAGATATAGAGGTTCGGACTGGAGTTCTATTCAGGAGGTTGCGCACCGAGTTTAGCAGCGCTTACTGTTCAACCGACTCTTTGAGAGCGTATTAGAGACGGGCAGGCCTCTGATGAGCAGTTACAGCAGTGGACGCAGCGAGATGAGGCCAGAGACCGAGACCTGTACACAGTTGAGGATGGGATAGTTGGCTTAAGAAGACGCATGTGGGTGCCGAGTTCTGGACATTTGAGATCCGAGATCTTATCTGAGGCTCATGCATCGACGTACTCCATCTACCAAGGGAGTACGAAGATGTACCGATATTTGCAGGCATTGTATTGGTGGCCGGGGATGAAGAAGGATATCGGGAGATTTGTGTCTGAGTGCTTGACCTGTCAGCAGGTCAAGGTAGAGCATCAGCGACCGGTAGGGTTGTTGCAGCCACTCCCTATTCCCGAGTGAAAGTGGGAGCATATTACGATGGATCTCGTGGTTGGATTTCCCAGGAGTCCCAGAGGGTACACGGTGATATGGGTGATTGTGGACAGACTCACCAAGTCAGCGCATTTCTTACCGGTGAAGACTACTTTCACCCTGACACAGTACGCAGAGCTTTATATCAGGGAGGTTGTCAAGCTGCATGGCATACCAGTCTCTATTGTGTCTGACAGAGACACCAGATTTACATCTGCGTTCTGGAGGAGCTTGCATGAAGCTTTGGGGACTAGATTGGCGTTCAGAACTGCATTTCATTCGTAGACAGATGGTCAGTCAGAGAGGGTTATCCAGATTCTGGAGGATTTGCTGAGATCTTGTGTGATAGACTTCCAGGGTACGTGGGACTCAAGGTTTCCGCTGGTAGAGTTCACATACAACAACAGCTTTCAGGCATCGATTGGGATGGCTCCGTATGAGGCTCTGTGTCAGGCCCGGTGCACAATACCGATTTTAACCACGCAATCAAAAACGGCTGAAGCATTTAAAATTGGCTAAATTTTTTCGCTTTGCCCTGACTTAGAAAACATAATTTAAAAATACATTGATACTCAAAATACTGGTTTTATAATAGCTCAAAAGCTGAACACTAACAGCTGCATAACACAATTACAAGCAAAAGACCATACAATCATCGAGTATCCCAACAACAAAACTAATAATCAGCAATAGAACATTTCATCCTTACGGGACATTCCCCGACAACGACTCTATTGCATTATTATATAATATACATAACTGAGACACTCTATTCACCTCCCGGGGCACCACCAGCTGAGTCATATCTACGACCAGCTGCAAAACCTCGGTAACCTGAACTACACACAGGCAAACAAAACAACCAGCCTAGAGGGGTATGGGGTCAAACCCCAGTACGGAGAGCAATACAAACAGCAATTAGATGACAACAGATATAAATATACACGTGCTATGCATGAGACAACAGTATGCAAAGACGATAGGCTACATCAGATCAAGAAGCCAAAGGAGCTCAAAGAACCAGCTCAACAGCTGTCAACAGATCGAATAAAGATAGTGGCCACGAAGTATGTGAGAGCTTGATAGCTATTCACTCGTATCAACACACAGTACCAGAGCCTCAACAGATTACTCAACCTGCTGTTGCCAAAGCTCATGCGAGCGTGGTAGCTATCCACTCGTCTCATAGCGGCTAACAGATAACCCAGCAGGGAGATGAGGAGCACGGTATTGCCGCTCGTCCTCAACAACAGCTCCTGGTACATACATGTTAGCGCAACAACAACAAATGGCTAACCGATATGAGCTCAACAGGAAATATGCGTGTATACCAATGCAACAACTTACAATAACGAGCACAGAGACCAGCAGTAAGCACAACAAGACACAACACACAATACATGCGTACAAGCAAACATACACATATATCCATGCCTATCCCAAAGCTGTAAGACAAGCTCAAATCCGTACCTTCAGTTTTTGAGATACAATTACCACAACAAGAGTCCAGAGCACTCAAATATGCCACCTGCTAGGCCAGACAACAACAAACAGCTCAAGGACACTACGCACATAAACATAAACTGGGAGCCACAGCTCAACCCAGCTCTAATATACCCTTCTAGCACAACACGTAGCTCTAATCCAAGCGCAAGGTAGAATCTAGTACTTACTCAAAGCACTACCTGAATAGAAAAACCAGATCTGCTCGTAAACGAACAACGACGCACCGCTGCTACTTCGCGTTCCTCTTCCATCTTAACCCAAGCCTTCGAAAATGGTAGTAATAGCGTCTCAACAAGGGGAACTCAACACTACCAATCTTGCTCCAATCAGAGTCTTCTACCACCGGAAATCGGAGAAGATAAGGTTCGATGAACAGTAACTAGGGTATCACGACAGAAGAGAGTTCGATGTCGATAGAAGATATATTTTCTAAGTGTTGGGAAATAATTGCGAGACCACAGTTAAAGTCAATAAATATAACTTAAATCTCTCCAAAACAGATGAACAGTAGCCACCGACAAAACAGAACTCACAGCTGATACCAACTCAGATCTGAGTACCACTCCGAATCTGGATCATACACTAAACCAACGCGCTACTACCAAACGACGTCGCATAAGAACATGCTCATAGCGACCAGCTCACAACAGATTTGATTTCTCAAAATGGCGTCGCACCACAATCCAGATCTCACATCTCAGCTGATTCTTCTAAACAACATTGTACAACAATCCAACTAGTTCATACACGTGTCTCACTAAACGGCATCGCATCGCTCCAAACCAGAACACTCAGATCTCACGCACGCATACCAGTCAAATCTGAAAACCATGAAACACATCGGTCTACACCAAAATCACAAACCGGGCCGGTCCGCACAATACTAGCAACAACGCACCTCATATCTGGTTTCTCCCAAACGACGTCTCTTCGTTACCCGCACAGGATATTCATCTAGCGTGCCCAGAATGGCTTGCGACAACTAGATTTCACCACCAATTCTCAAATGTGATCACGTTCCCGTAAAATTCTCCAACATTCCAGAGTTGTTTCTAATATTCATACAGACTCGATACGTTCACCAAGCATACCAGCTCAAAGCTGGTCCATCCCAGATCTGTCCATGCCAAATTTAATCTGTACTAAACCCGATTAATTAACTTAATCCAATAATCTTTCGGGTCTCACACTCTTTACGAGAGGAGATGTCGATCTCCCGTGCACTGGGACGAGGTTGGAAAGAGAGTATTGACTGGGCTGGAGTTAGTGCAGCAGACAGCAGATATTGTGACGAGGATTCGGGATCGGATGAGGACAGCTCAGAGTCATTAGAAGAGTTATGCTGTCAGGCCCCGTGCTAATCAACAAAGATTAAAGCACAATTAAGCACATAATTGCGGAAGCATAAAAACAGGGCTTAAAAATATTTTCTAAATACATGGGCCTGAACTCAAAATCGTCATTCAAAATAACACATAATCAAAATAGGATTTACTCAAATCCAACAAAAAACAGGTAATCCATCAAACGGAAATAACAGATCCCCAAAATACATAGAAACTCAGGGCATCCCCTGATTCGATACATAATACAAATACACTGGGACTCAACCAAGCGGGGATCTACTAGCTGAAGCTCCACTTTGCCCAGCCAGATTACCTGTAACTCCTGCATTGGGTAACACAGACCCAAAAACACAAAAGAAGGAAAATAAATACGAGGTCAAACCTCAGTACGAAGAGCACTAAGACAACAACAACTCATAAACATGCAATATATCAAAACATGAATGCATGAGGGCTATCAAAGAATCGGTCAATCTAGGCCAACGAGTCAGTTGGCAAATCAAAGACGAGCCTCTATACCACGCACAGCCAATCAACCGGTGGAAATCATCGGTCCGTGATCTTCAAGGCTGCCCACTCAATTACCCATCACAGCTCGGTGGTATTCAGACATGACCAATCAGTCGGTCACCAATCCAATGATAGCGTTGGACCTTTCAGGCACGGCACATCTGTCTGCCGATCACAACGTGGCTCTTTCTCGGGTTTTCAATCAATCATCAGGCTCAATATGTATGCATGTATGTCATGAAATTCAAATCTGATTTTCACATGCATAATCCACGTAAAACAGAACATAAATTCAAGCAATGAGCCAAACCTGTTTCACGTATAACATAGAATACACAGAACACCATTCATGCTCCAAAATACTACACGCTTATGTCAAAGCTGTAATCAGAAGCTCAATTCGTACCTCAAATCTCAGATTCTACCTCAACAGATCTCACCAGGGCACGACAAACTCAGCCTTCTCTAATCTGCTCCTTCGCTGGTCTCAACAAACACAGCAGAAACTGCCCAGAAGCTCAAACGAGCTAAAGAACTCTCGGGTCAGCTATCACAGAAATTCACGAACACTGAAATTCCTTCATGCTCCTCCTACACGTTGACTCAGATCGCCTAACTGGTAACAATTGAAAGGGCTAAGGGAGACGAGTTCAACGCCACCCACCTTGCTCCAAACTATGGCGATCGACGGTAAATCGGAGAAATAGTGTTCGATAAACAGTAACTATCGAGGGTTTCACTGAGGAAGATGATAAGAAATGTCGGGTTCAAAAATATGCAAAGTGCTAATCAGCTCTTGCATTTAAATCTTCGAGTCAATGCCTACAATGAGAGTGAACACCGACATAAACAGATCTCTACACCAGATCTTAGCACTAAGGCACAAGTCCTCAAATCTGATCCCAGCGTTAATGTGAGACCTGAAAAGTTAATTAAGATTAATCGGTTTTTGGAGATTTCTGGTGGTTCCGATCTCTGTTGGGATGTTTTGTATGCATTTTCGGGTCAGATTTCACACTTAGAGCAATTCTGGAAATTTTGGAAATTTTTGAGTTTGAAATCTGTTGGCAGATTTACTGACGTCATGTTTTCCGTTGCGCTACACAATCGCTGACGTAAGCTTTGCTGTTGAAGTATTGGTTGAGTTAGCAATCAGATGTGATGACGTAAGGTTATCTGTTAGCGCTTATGTTATTTTGGATGTTGGAAGCAAGTTCCTGTAGCGTGAAGGAAACGGTACCGTTTTGGTGAATGCTTGCGGGAGAGATCTGTTGCCAGCAATCGATGTTTAGCGTTTAGCGTGCTGTCTTCAGATTTGATGACGTGTGCGAAGCTACATCGTTTAATTTAGTTGGAACGCTGCATTTTGGTTGTTGCGTGTAGAAACCAGCCGATGGTTTTAGGCGACCAGCTGATGGCAGATTTGATGTCGTAAGTGGCGCGACGTCGTTTTGAATAGCGCTTGTTACCTTGCGTTCGGTTGCTGGTGTGAGCTTTGTACTATTGAAGAATCTGTTGAGTATTTCTTCGTCAGCTTTGCATTGTTCCCTTTACTGTCAGCAGCTTGCGATATTTGTTAGTGTCGGTGGATTTTATATCAGTTTTCTCGCGTGTATTTAAGGAAGACTTGGTCTTTGATTTCAAGCACCAGATCTCATACTTAGCGAAATATTATCTTGGTTGTCGACCTCTGTTCTTCGAACCCTAGTACTGTTCACCGTGAGCTTTTCCGGTGAATTCCCGTCGTTGCCGGCCATTGTTGATACGTTCGAGGTAGCGTCGAACTCCTTTTGCGAAGCTCTATCATCCCATATCACTTTGGGAGGCTGTGATCGGATAGTTGAGAAACGCTAAGTTGCTGCTCGATGGTGCGTAGTATCGTACAGGTAGAAATTCGTTCTTTTCGCGATGAGATCTTGTTCCTAGCCTTGAATTAAGCTCCCTGTTAAGTTGTGTTGTTGAGATTAGTCGCTGGTTTGGTTGAGCGTAGCTCCCAGCCGTGAGCTTCTGTAATTGGATGTGATTTTCCTGTATCTTGCCTGAGATCTGTTGTGCGTATGTTTAGCAGGTGTTGGATCAGTTCTCTCTGGCTCCTTGTTGTGGTAGTTATTGCGCAGAATTGAGGTACGGATTGGAGCTTGTAATACATGTTCCAGCATGTTGCATACACGCATTCCATTCAGCTATTGCAGCCTTTGTTCGTTGTTGTTGCTCTGTTTTCTTACCAGGATGCGAGGGCGAGCGGTGATTCCGCACTCTCATTTCCCCTATGCGCCGAGTGGCTAGCCACCCCAGTTCATAGGTTGGGTTGTTGATGCATCTGGTAAGGGTGGGCGAGTAGGGGTGAGTGGGTAGCACCCACATGTCCTACACTCACCGTGGCCACATATTCTGTTGCAGATTCCGTTGAGCTGTTATTTCCTTTCTCATGCATAGCATCTGAATTTTATTCTTGCTGTTTACTGCTGTTTTATAATTGCTCTCCGTACTGGGGGTTGACCCCATGTCCCTCTGGGGCTTGGTTGTTTTCCCTGTTTGTGTTGTTTTTAGGAAACCCAGGTTTTACAGCTGGTCGTGGTTTTAACCCAGCTGGTGGTGTCCCAGGAGGTGGTTAGAGTATCCCAGTGGCGTATAGCATATTTATATGTATCGGTATTCTTAGCCAGGGGATGCCCTGAGCTTTGTTGTTGTTTTTAGTTGTTGGAGTCTGATACTTGTTGATGTTATGCTATATTGTTCGTTGTTGGCTGGTAGCCCGCGTGTGGTTGATTTCTTAAACTGGGATATTATCGTACTATTTTAAATTATATTGTTTTAAACCGTCAGACCAAAAGCGAAAATTTTACCCGCTTTTTAATAGCTTCCGCATGTGTTTGTGTGTTTTTACTCTGATATGAGCACGAGGCCTGACATTTTTGGTATCAGAGCTTAAGCTGGGATAAGCTCAATTTCTTTGATCACACTTGAGTCTAGGCACAGTTTTGTGTGTTGCTCTTGCTTGACTATGTGATTATGTGCTGCATCTTGTTGTGCTATCTATGCTGTATCTGTTCTGTTTTGCTTGATCTTGTTGAGTGCTTTTGTAGATGCCGCCTAGACGTCGTGGTAGAGGTAGGGGCAGTTTGAGGAATCGGCAGGACAGAACGAGGATCAGCGTAGTGCTCGTAGTCGTAGCCGTGTTGGGCATGATGAGGAGGAGGAAGTTGGTGACTTGCCTCCCTCGGTGGAGCGGATGGATGTGGTGATATCACGGTTTCAGCGGATGAACTCGCCAGTCTTTAATGGTGATAAGTCCAGTGAGGATGCGGACTCGTGGCTTAGGAATATTATTGGTATTTTCGATCGGGTGCAGTATGATGATGATCTTCGGCTGAGTTTAGCGACCCTCTTTCTTAGGAAAGCTGCAGAGCGCTGGTGGCGAGGCGCTTCGAGTACCTTGTTAGAGACCGGTGTTGGGATCTCTTGGGATAGTTTTTGCGAGACCTTCCGGCAGGAGTATGTACCCGAGTCTTATGTGAACGCCCGGGAGCGGGAGTTCGACCATCTGGAGCAGGGTTCCATGACTGTTCGGGAGTATGCTAGGAAGTTTTCTTCTCTGTTGGTGTACGTTCCCCATGTCTCTGGCCGGGAGAGAGCCAAGCGGACTAGATTTCTCGAGGGCTTGAACGAAGAGTTGTATCAGATGGTGTTGGCCAGCAAACCCAAGAACTATGCTGAAGCAGTTGACACTGCTATTGATATCGAGGAGGGTTTGCAGAGTCGTCGTGCTCGCAGGCAGCAGGCGGCGCAGGTTAGTCATCCTGCTATTCAGGGAGCGCAGTCTTCCCAGTCCTCCCAGTCATCCCATCAGCCCCAGTAGCAGCAACATCAGCAGCAGGTGGCTCAGCAGTCTGGCCATCAGAGGTTTCGACCCCGCGGTCAGCAGTTCAAGAAGAAGTCGGGTTCTGGCTCTTCTGGTTCGGGCAACTCGAGTAGCAGTGGTTCTCGGGCTGAGTTTTGTGGTTTTTGTGGTGAAAAGCATCCGTCCATGCAGTGTGTTGGTGTGCAGGGTTCCTGCAACCTTTGTGGTCAGTACGGGCATTTTGCTAGAGTGTGTCCGTCAGCTGGATCACAGCAGACCACGGCCCAGCCTTAGGGTCGAGGAGGTCAGTCTAGGGGTCGTTACCCTCAGTTTCAGCAGCCCTGTTGGGTGAGACTCAGTTCAGGCCTTTTCAGCGGCCTGGACCTTCGCGTTTTGGGCAGTCATCTCAGCCTTTCTTCTCTGGACCCCAGCATGCTCAGGTTAACGCCATTACGAGGGAGCAGGCCGAGGAGACACTGAGCCGGGTGATTGGAGGTACATGTCTTGTCTTTGAGTTCCTGCTCGTGTGTTGTTTGACACCGGTGCATCGCATTCGTTTATTTCTGATTCGTTTGTTGTTGAGCATGGTCTGTGTACCATTCCTTTGCACTATGCCGTTTCTGTTTCTACCCCTGGTGGTGTGAGCCTGTTCTCCTAGGAGGTTTTGTTGGATGGCGTGTTGCGGTTTGGAGAGCATGTCCTGTTAGCGAACTTGATCCGTTTGATGCTTTGGGATTTCTATTGCATAGTTGGGATGGATGTGCTGTCCAACTATAGGGCCTCCGTGGACTGCTTCCATGGGATTGTGCGCTTTAGGCCTTTGTCTGGCGAGAAGTGGGACTTCTACGGCCAGGATTCTAGATCGAAGATCCCGTTGGTCTCAGCGATGGATATGTTTAGCTTGTTGTCTTTGGGGAATGCTGGCTTTATGATCTACGCTTTGGATGCATCTTCTTCTTCCCGCGTTCAGCTTAGTGACGTTCACGTGGTGCGACATTTCCCGGATGTGTTTCCGGAGGAGATTCTTGGTTTTTCCCCGAGGCGGGAAATAGACTTCACCATAGAGTTGGTGCCTGGCATAGCTCCGATTTCTCGTGCTCCGTATCGTCTGACGCCTGCGGAGTTGAGAGAACTCAAGGTGCAGTTAGATGATTTGCTGGAGAAAGGTTTTATCCGTCCTAATATGACACCGTGGGGAGCGCTCATCTTATTTGTGAAGAAGAAGGATGGATCGATGCGGATGTGCATTGATTTCCGCCAGCTAAACAAAGCGACTGTCAAGAAAAAGTACCCGTTGTCGAGAATCGATGATCTGTTTGACCAGTTGCAAGGTTCTGTGGTATATTCAAAGATTGATCTTCGTTCAGGGTACCATCAGCTGAGAGGGAGAGAACAAGATGTCACGAAGACTGCTTTTCGTACGAGGTACGGGCATTTCGAGTTTCTGGTGATGCCGTTTGGATTGACTAATGCCCCTGCAGTCTTTATGGACCTGATGAACCGAGTTTTCCACGAGATTCTTGATCAGTTTGTGATCGTGTTCATCGATGACATCTTAGTCTATTCGAAGACTCCTTTGGAGCAAAAGGAGCATTTGCGTATTGTCCTTCAGACGCTGAGAGACTAGCAGTTGTATGCAAAGTTTTCCAAGTGTGAGTTCTGGTTGGATCGCGTCGTATTCTTGGGACATGTGATTTCAGCCGAGGGGATTTCGGTGGATCCCAGTAAGGTTGATGCTGTTCTGAACTGGGAGCGTCCCAGGAATGTTTCCGAGATTCGCAGTTTCTTGGGTCTGGCTGGCTATTATCGTCGCTTCATTGAGGGATTCTCTAGTATAGCAAAGCCGATGACTCAACTGACGCAGAAGGACAAGAGGTTTGTGTGGTCTGAGCAGTGCGAGAATGCTTTCCAGCTGCTCAAGGAAAAGTTGACAACTGCGCCTGTGTTAGCTCTGCCGTCCGGTTCAGGTGGTTTCGTTGTTTTTTATGACGCTTCGCTCAATGGATTGGGTTGTGTGTTGATGCAAAATGGTCGAGTCATTGCGTATGCCTCACGGCAGTTGAAACCGCACGAGACTCGTTATCCAGTCCATGATTTGGAGTTAGCAGCCGTGGTCTTTGCGTTGAAGATCTGGCGTCACTACCTGTATGGCGAGCAGTTTGTGGTGTACTCCGACCACAAAAGTTTGCAGTATCTGTTTTCGCAGCCTGACCTGAACATGAGACAACGTCGGTGGATGGAGATGATAAAATACTTTGATTGTGAGATCAAGTACCAGCCTGGGAAGTCGAACGTAGTGGCCGATGCGTTGAGCAGGAAGGCTAGTGAGATGCTTGCGTCGTTGTACATCTCTAAGGATCAGGAGCATCTTAACACTACGAGTTGGAGATTCTATCCGGCTGAGGATTGCGTTGTGGTTTCATCTTTCCAAGTGGAGCCGCAGATTGTTTCTAGTATTCGAGCAGCTCAAAGTCCGATCCGTTGTGGTTTCATCTTTCCAAGTGGAGCCGCAGATTGTTTCTAGTATTCGAGCAGCTCAAAGTACCGATCCGTCTATCCACGAGTTGAAGTTGAAGGTCAGGGTTGGCGAACTTGAGGACTATTTTGTCGCGTCCGATGGTTGTTTGCGCTTCCGGGGCAGGTTAGTTGTGCCCAATTTGATTGATTTGAAGGAGGAGATCCTTCGGGAAGCGCATTGTAGCAGACATAGTGTTCATCCTGGTGCACAGAAGATGTACCATGCTTTGAAGCCACTCTTTTGGTGGGCTGGCCTGAAGAGCGACGTTGCTGGTTTTGTTGCTCGTTGTTTGAATTGTCAGATGGTTAAGGCCGAAAGGATGAGACCTGGTGGTTTGTTGCAGAGTTTGGAAGTTCCCCAATGGAATTGGGAGCACATAGCTATGGATTTCGTGACGCATCTGCCTCGTTCCAGCAGAGGATGCGATGCTATATGGGTGGTTATAGACCGACTGTCGAAGTCTGCACATTTTATTCCCTATGGGATGACCTTCTCGTTGAAGAAGATGGCGAAGCTGTACGTTGATTTTGTGGTTAGACTTCACGGTGTGCCCGTTTCGATTGTTTTCGACCGAGATCCGAGGTTTACTTCCAGGTTTTGGAAGAGTTTGAAAACAGCTTTGGGTACCAGATTGGCTATGAGTACCGCGTATCACCCCCAGACAAATGGCCAATCTGAGCGCACTATCCAGACGTTGGAGGATATGCTGCGAGCTGTTGTGATGGATTTCGGAGGTAGTTGGCAAGACGCATTGTCTTTGGTGGAGTTTTCCTATAATAACAGCTATCAAGTGACGATTGGCATGGCTCCTTTTGAGGCTTTGTATGGAAGAAAGTGCAGATCGCCGGTATGTTGGGAAGAAGTGGGGGAGAGGCAGCAATCTGCCCCTGATTTCGTGCAGCAAATGAAAGATCATGTGGATCTTATTCGACAGCGGATGAAAGCTGCCCAGGATCGCCAAGCCAGTTATGCGAATAAGAGGCATCGACCTCTTGAGTTTCAGGTTGGTGATCGTGTATTCCTTAAAGTTTCTCCGTTTCGCAGTGTTATGCGCTTTGGACGCAAGGGAAAGTTAGCCCCTCGTTACGTCGGACCTTATGAGATTGTTGAGAGGATTGGCCCTTTAGCGTATCGGCTGTTGTTGCC
>KV004626.1:17608-32923 GCA_001598015.1 Dorcoceras hygrometricum
CGGTGATGTTGTTGAACAATGTCCACACCAAGGTGGTGGATAAGACTCCATATGAGATATGGATGGGCAAGCCGCCCAATACTCATACATGAGGATTTGGGGATGTCCTGCTTACGTGAAGCAGATAGTGGGAGATAAGCTGGATAATAGATCCATCTTATGTTACTTCATTGGGTATCCAAAGAATTCTATTGGACACTACTTCTACTATCCCAATGAAATAAAAGTGTTTGTTTCTAGAAATGCCACCTTTATGGAAAGGGAGTTTCTGGTTGATAGAAAAGGCAAGATAGTAGAACTCGAAGAGATTCGAGTACCATCTGAAGTACCAAGTGAATCTCACGCACCTCAAGAGCCAGTACCAGAAATGGTCGCACCTAGGAGATCTGAAAGGGTTCCTAGGGCTCCTGAAAGATATGGTTTCCTCCTTGAAGATAATCAAACTGATCAAACTGTTGGATGTGATCCAAGAACTTTCAAGGAGGCAATTTCCGATGCTGATTCTAATTTGTGGCTTTAAGTAATGCAGTCTGAGATTGACTCAATGCATGCGAACCAAGTTTGGACTCTTGTTAATCCTCCCGAAGGAAGTGTTCCTATTGGGTGCAAATGGATATACAAGAGAAAACTCGGGCCTGATGGTAAGGTACTGAGCTACAAGGAGCGACTGGTCGCAAAAGGTTACACTCAAAGGCAAGGTGTTGACTATGATGAAACCTTTTCACCAGTCGCAATGTTCAAGTCAATTAGAATACTACTTGCCATAGCCGCATGGTATGACTATGAGATATGGCAAATGGACGTGAATACTGCGTTCCTTAATGGAAACATTAAGGAAGAGATCTATATGACGCAGCCTGAGGGTTTCACATCTGTAGGAAGTGAGCATAGAGTATGCAAACTTCAGAGATCGATCTACGGTCTCAAACAAGCATCGAGAAGTTGGAACCTGAGATTCGATGAAATAATTAAGGAATTTGGTTTCATCAAGAATCCCGAGGAGCCATGCGTATATAAGAAGGTAGTTAAGAATGTTGTGACATTCCTTGTGGTTTATGTTGATGACATTCTACTCATTGGGAATGATGTAGGAATGTTGCAGTCAACTAAAGTGTGGTTGTCTAGTAGATTCTCGATTAAGGACATGGGTGAAGCATCCTATATCTTGGAATTCAGTTCTATCGGGATAGATCGAAAAGGATGCTCGGACTCACCCAAGCTACCTACATCGATACCATACTTAAGCGGTCCTCTATGGTTTATGTTGATGACATTCTACTCATTGGGAATGATGTAGGAATGTTGCAGTCAACTAAAGTGTGGTTGTCTAGTAGATTCTCGATTAAGGACATGGGTGAAGCATCCTATATCTTGGAATTCAGTTCTATCGGGATAGATCGAAAAGGATGCTCGGACTCACCCAAGCTACCTACATCGATACCATACTTAAGCGGTCCTCTATGGAAGAGTCCAAGAGAGGACACCTACCTATGTGCCACGAGGTCACTCTATCTAAGTCTATGTGTTCAAAGACTGATGAGGAGATAGAGAGTATGACACGTTTGCCATATGCCTCGTCAATAGGTAGCATTATGTATGGCATGATCTCAACTAGACCGAATGTCGCATATGCTCTGAGTGTCACGAGCCGCTACCAGGCCAACCCCGGCCAAATGCATTGGAAGGCCGTGAAAGATATTCTTATGTACTTACGAAGGACTAAGAATGTGTTCATGGTCTATGTGGGTGGTGAACTGAAATGGGAAGGCTACACTGTTTCAAGCTTCCAATGTGACATGGATGATTCGAAGTCAACCTCTGGATTTGTATTCATGCTCAATGGTGGTGCTGTCTCTTGGAAGAGTTCCAAGCAAGACACCATCGTGGATTCAACCACTAAGGCTGAATACATCGCAGCATCAGCTGCTGCTAAAGAGGCGGTTTGTATAAGGAATTTCATCCAAGAGTTGGGCGTAATCCCTGAAGGAGTTGGTCCAGTCCCGATGTACTACGACTACACGGGTGCCGTTGCGCAAGAAAAGGAGCCTAGGTCTCACCAAAGATCAAAACATACACTGAGGAAATACCACATAATCCGGGATATTGTGGCTAGAGGTGACATAGCAGTCGAGAGAGTCGCTTCTATAGACAACATTGTTGATCCACTTACGAAGCCCTTGCCAGGACCGTTGTTTGAAAAACATCGCAAAACAATGGGACTGCGTCTGAGTAGTTGGCTTTAGGGAAAGTGGGATATTGTTAGAGTAGATGCCCAACTTGCCAAATTGTGGCGTGTGGGTTTTATTGACTCTTTGTATAACGATCTTTATTTATGAAATTCGCATTTATTTTATGGCGTTCTTTATTTTCATTATGTTATAATGTTAACAATTGTGTTGGATAAAGACCTAGAATGCACCATAGTGTATGTTAGATGTGATAGTGGATATGATGGCTATCATGAAACACATCTAATAGTCACTGTGTATTCTGAACTCGTTCCTAGTCGATTGGGTCGTCAAATTGAGGATAAGGCCGCCCGAGCTTAAGACTAGCATCTGCGATGCGAAGTACCACGTTTAATTGGTAGGGAACATTGTGATGTCCTGAGCATGCAGATGGATAGTGACCTGGTGATCTATCGAACTACCCTCGTTCGGACTTTCCAAGTGGTTACCATTTGTCGAGTGGATAAGTCCGAGGTCTTGGTTGTACTGATTAGTCCTCACTTCTCGAAACGTTATTGAGACTCTACATGGTAGGCGTCTCACTTTGACCCGTTTACCGACTCACTTGGGGTCATTAGGTGGCGGGATTGGGTGAGGTCCCGACGCATGTAGGAGTCGATGCTTCGTTGTCGAGGATTCACCGCTCGCTTTTATGCGTGGATATCCTATGCTATCTGAGGAGGTAATAGTGTGATAAATCTCTGGCCAGAGTACTAGATGTGTTTTAGGTAAATGGGTTACCTAGTAACACTCGTGATGTCACTATTTGATCTCCAAGATGTATGCATAGTTATCGGATCTCTAGCGACTCTCGATATACCAATGGTCGTTGATCTGATCGGGATATATGTGTTGAAAGGACCGTACTGTACGCTAACCATGTCCAACTGGTTCTTGCAGGCACTATCAGTGATACCTAGGGGATCATGGGGCGATGTTGCTAGGTGCTTTACCATGATCCGATGGGTAAGTCCAAAATTGTGATTTCGGAGTCGCAATGGTTGTGAGCCCACGACTAGCTGTATCCCTGGACCATTGAGGTTCACACAAGTACTGGCTTCACGATTCCCCCACGGAAACTGAGCTCAATGTGTTGAGCATAGGAGGAGGAATTTAGGGAGTGCGACTTCCTAAAAGTCGACAGGGGTCAAATTGCAATTTTCCTAAAGTTTGGGCTAGTTTGACTATCCTTGAAACTTGAGGGGCTAAACTGCAATTTTGGACTAGTTGGTCTGAAAATTTGTTTTTGCATCATAATACTCAGTTTTGGAAATTGTGTTGATATCCGGATCCGCCGCAGCGCCAACACTCCTGACGAAAGGCAGTACCAAAGCTACTCCACGAAATCCCTACACCTGTCTCCTCAAAAGTCCTAGAAGTACCTCTCCACCAACGCTTGGCGCTTCTCCTCAACTGAAACGTAGGTAAACTCAGCCTACGCTCATCGTCATTCCTGACATGATCGAACAACCCAGTAATATGCTGCAACCAGGACTCAGCATCGGAACTAGGTTCATCTCCATTGAACGTCTGAGGATTCATCCGCTGAAACCTCGCCATCACCAGTTCCATATCGTCCACCCGGCTGCCAGCTCATCTACCTCTAATTCAACCTCCTATCGCGTCCATGACGAGGAACACTACGCTGCACATCCTCGTTTTACCGTCGGACTCTTCCTGAAACTGTCCTCTACATTACGTCTAGGCGGCATCTACGAAGGCACTAAGAGGGTAAGGTTACGCGACAACAGATATATCACAAAGCACACAAACCACATAGTCAAGCAAATGCAACAAACAACACTGTGAATAGACTCATGTGTGATCAAAGAAATCGAGCCTATCCCAACTTAAGCTCTGATACAAAAAATATCAGGCCTCGTGCACAAACAAAGCGTGGTGGAATCAATAAAATAGTGGCTAAAATTTTTCCTTTTGGCCTGACTGTTTAAAACATAATTTAAAATTGTACAATACTCAAAATATCCCATTTTACAAAATCAATTCAGTACAACGGTACAACATTAAACCAATACAAGCACTACAGAAAACATCTGAAATAGAATAAAGCACAGGGAACTCCCCGGCTAACAATGCTTATATATATATGCTATACGCTAACTGGGACACTCTAACCACCTCCTGGGGCACCTCCAGCTGGGTCTACTCCACGACCACCAGAGTAACCATGATAACCTGAAACACATACACAGGCAAACAACACCAGCCCCAGAGAGACATGGGGTCAAACCCCAGTACGGAGAGCAACTGAAAACAGCAGGTAGATAGCAACAGATAAAATGCAAATGCTATGCATGAGATCAAGGCTACAACCGAACACAGGGAGCCAAAGGATTTCAAGGACAGCTCAACAACTGAAATCCGAACAGAAGACAGTGGCCACAATGTGTGTGAGTATATGGGAGCTACCCACTCGTCTCAGCACACGGTACCAGGTGCATTATCAACACTCAACCTGCTGTTGCCCAACACATGAGATGTGGGAGCTACCCAATCCGCTCACGGTGGCTAACAGTCCCAGCAGGGAGATGAGGGACGGGAGTTACCCGCTCGCCTCTACAAGAACCCTGGCACGCTCAAATCAGCAAGCAAAATACGGCTACAGGAGATATGATAACAGCATGGAACAGATGTGTGTATGCAGTGCAATAAAATGCAACAGATAACAAGATAATATACACGGCATCACAAAACAGCAAGCATGAGCACATATCCATGCCCAATCTCAACGCTGTAAGCAAGCTCACATCCGTACCTCAAGTCAGGGTCCTGAGCAACACGGATCTCACACTGCTAAGCCAAACACAAGCAACTACTCAAGAATCAAAACACAGAAAAGCAACAGCTGGGAGTTACGAACTCAACCAGCGCTATTCTACCCCTCTATCTCAAACAGAGAGCTCTAAACAAACACAAGGTAGGGTCTGAACACTTACCCGAACAAGCTATGAAGGAATGCTAACAGACTACACAAGGGAGATGTCTTCGCACACCTCACCAGCTTCAAGCAAGCATCCAAAAGCAGTATCCAACGAAGCTTCTCAGCAAGAGGAGTCCAACGCTACCACTCTCACTTCAATCGAAACTGTCTACCATCGGCAATCGAAGAAGATAAGGTTCGGTGAACAGTAGCTAGGGTATCGCGATAGAATTCACTATCGGGAAATATTCTAAGTGTCGGGAACAATACAAGGCAACGAAGACCAAGTCCTCTTATACTCAAATCTGTCCATGCTTGCTGAAAAGATCCCACCGCAATTTAAAGAACAAAGCTGATATTCCCGCTCGCATCCAGATCTCGCAACAGATCTCACTCTATGCTCAGAACAGATCTCTACTAACTCGAATGACGTCGCACAAGTCCGATATCGCAACTGGACACGTCACCCGCTACTCAAAGCTGAATCACTAGCACCAACGAAATCTGAAACTCAAAACGGCGTCGCTCTCTAACACTTAGATCTCTCTCAAATCTGAAGACCAACGCTGCTCACTACTGAGTCTCGTCCGCTAAACCAAAATGTTGTCGTTCCAATTAAACCAAACGACGTAGTTTAGCTACTCGCTACAAGACCAGCTAGCGTACTCTCTACTGATCAACGATAACAGATCCCATCTCCGTTGCTGAACGCGATCACTCAGCGATGTCCAACGCTCACATCTGAGCAGATCCCGCAACAAAACTCTAACTCTCCAGATCTGTTCAAGGACTCATACAAAATCCGATAGCTTCTCCAAGCATATCGACTCAAAGCTTATCACTCAGATTCGCTCGCTCAAATCTGAATCCAATAAAACCCGATTAATTAACTCAATTAATCTCATCAGCTTTTCGGGTCTCACAAATACAATGAATATATAGAAAACTTTTGAAAGCTTCTTCGGGAAACTTGGTGGTTGAGAAGTCTTAGTCACGTTCTGCTTTATGTCTTCAACAACACTTTTTGATAATGGGAATCAATTTTTGAGCTATCATCTTTGTCACTTTTTTATAATGGGAAACAACTTTTGAGCTGTCATCTTTTGATCATTGCTTGCACACGACTTTTGAGAACTTGTAGTGGGAATCTTCCCTGTTTGAATTGTCTTTTGAAAGGTCACGAATTTTGAAATAAAGGCTTAGTAGATGGCACTCGTTTCACCGGGAAACTTCTGGCCGCAGGGTTTTTTTTTTTTTAAAGGCCTTTGATTTAGAAATCAAAGGGATCTTGAGCTGCCGGTCCACCGTAAGGGTCAGATGAGACTATTTCTTCAGATTTTGCCGATTTTTGCAGAACATTGAGACATTAATTCAAAGAATTGGCTTTGCAAATCTGGATTATTTTTGAATGCTTCAAAGAAATTATTTTGAACCGGGTCCGCTTTGTTTTTGGGAAGGTCATTGGCAGGCGCCTTTTGCTTACGATCTTCAGAAGTACATTTGGGTTTTTGTCCAGTGGCTAGAAAGTGGTGCACGACTTGTTGATTACATAGGTGTGTTTGAAATTTTCCCCACCATTTGATTTTATTAGTACGAACAAGGTAAAAAGGTACTGGGTCAGGGAAGAGTTTTTGAAAATCGAAATCCCATGCAAAAATCCATGGGACTTTGAACTCAGCATGGAATTTTAAAGGCTTTGGGAAGTTGGGTAAACAAGAGGATTCTGAGAAAACCTCTAAACCTTTTTTGATATCTTGAGGTAGTATTGAAGAATCTGATCCCAAATGTTTCCAACATTAGTAAAACCAAATGGGAAAATTTGAATCACAACCAGAATGAAACGAAAAGAACCAGGAAGAAAAGGGTCGAAAATAGAATGCCCTGTACCAGGCATGTTTGTAATCGACATAATTGAAAGTTGTTGGATCAAAATGAACTGTAAAAGTTCGAGTTTTGAAAATACCATATGGACGTGTTTGAACGAGTTCATCCCACTACGTAGAGGCGATGCCCTGTTTGATAATACATTTTGAAAAAATTGTGTCGCCTTTGGAATCATTTTTGTGGACTATTTTTATTGAATCAGTATCCACAAGAATGAGTTCAGAAAATTTTTTATTTTGGATAGGATTGTTGGATTCCCATAATTGATTTTGGGGAAAACGACGGCGGATATTGCTTCTTGACATTTTGAGGCAATTCCATAAAAGGGGAAAAACCGAGGTCTTCAGGCCAAGGTTTTGTAACATATTTGTATTCATCTTGAGTTTGGGGTGAAGGAGGGGATTTTTGAGCAGGTTTTGAAGGGGAAGCCAAAACTGACTTGTAAGGTAATTCTGTAAGATTTTGAAGTGGACTGTAACGATTGATATGTGAAGTTAAATGAGGAAAAGGACCGGTGGGTCTTTGAGAGGGTGACTTTTGAGGTGTTGTTGGTTGAAGTTGAACCAAATATTTTGTACTAATTTTAGGCATCTCGTAATCTTTTGAAGTTTGAAGTCTCTGCTTTGAGGGATCCATCTGCAAGAAAATTTTGTTTTCCTTGTAAAAATTCTCTAGTAAGGAATTCAGGAAGTGAATTATCCTCCCCTTTGAGAAACTCAATTTCAAAATCAAAAATGGAAAGTGTATAGCTCAAAACTAAGCAAAACAACAGGTAAATAATAAGTAGTCAATCAACTGCAGATCCCCAAACATATAAAAAGGCACAGGACATCCTCTGGCTCATATATCAATACGTAAATATAACTGGGACTCAATCAGAATGGGGATCGACCAGCTGAAGCTCCACTCTGCCTAGCCTGGTTACCTGAAGAACCTGCAAAGGCCAACCAAGACCCAAGCAGCCCAAACACAGGGAAAGAAAACGAGGTCAAACCTCAGTACGAAGAGCACAACAAAGCAACGGTCATATCAGACATTCAATATTTCAAACGTGCAATGCATGAGGGCTACCATGAATCATCGGTAAGCAAAGCACAACGACTCAGTTGTGCATATATCTTCATCCTCCTGCGATCTTCAGGTGCGACGACTCAACCGACCATCGCCAGTGGTATTCAGGCACGACGACTCAGCTGGCCACCACAATAGCAATGTTCGACCTTTCAGGCACGAAGACTCAGCTGGCCGATCACAACGCACAAAGGGATTCAGCTCCCAAGGGAATCAAGATCAATATGTATACGTTAATGCACAGCAGACTCATGCTTAATTTAATGCATATAATGTTAGAGTAGATGCCCAACTAGCCAACTTGTGGCGTGTGGGTTTTCATTGACTCTTGTACAAACGATCTTTATATATGATATTCGCATTCTTTTATATGGCATTCTTTACTTTCATTATGTGTGTAATGATTTACAATTGTGTTGAGTAAAGACCTAGAATACACTAAAGCGTATGTTAGATGTGATAGTGGGTATGACGGCTATCATGAAACACATCTAATAGTCGCTGTGTATTCTAAACATGTTCCTAGTCGATTGGGCCGTCAAAATGAGGATAAGGCCGCCCGAGTTCGAGACTAGTATCTACGATGCGAAGTACCATGTTTCATTGGTAGGGAACATTGTGATGTTCTGAGCATGCAGATTCTGGCTTCACTATCACATATTCGACTTCGCTAAGCTATACGAGCGCACCAACATCAAATGACGTCGCGCTACTAATCAAAACGACTTAGCATAGGGGTCTCGCTCAAAACAACAGATCTCTCATAAAAGACACACTCGCGAACATCCAGATCTGGTCAAATCTGAAATCAATAAACCAAACCGGTCTACACCAACTCACGAACCGGACCGGTCCACACAGTAACGTTGACCAACACTTGACTTTCGCCAAAAATACAAGTGCAACTGCTCACTCTCCCGAACAGATTTTCCTACTCAAATCTGACTATCACTGAACGACATCGTATCATGCATACTCAAAAAGAAATCTCTTTACTTCCTATTCAAGGCAAATTGCTCAAAACACAAGGGACATCTCAAATCTGATTCTCGCTAAAACCAACGTACGCGATATCAAATTAAACCGTTCCCGGTAGCGACCAACAACTCAAATCTGATATGTTCTCCGCCAAATCTGAAAATCCAAAAATCACCAACAGCAAAACTAAATCCTTGAAATCTAGAAACCCGATGGTCAACTTCTCTATTAGCTAATCCTCTCCCAGATCTGATAAACTAATTAACCACCAATAATAATTTCTAGTCCTCATATTCTCCCCAACTAAAAATGGATCTCGTCCTCCAAATCAACTCTTAACAACATATCAAAATTACAGAAAACACCGAATTCAAACAAACAATCTTCCCAGCATAACTCAATGCTTAGCAAAACCACCAATAAACAGCACAAATCAATCCAAAACATGAATCAACAAACCATAAAATTACCTGGAAGGCTATCGTTAAAGCTCAAACAGTTGAGGCCACTCCTGTCTCATCTTTTCTTCAACATCCCAGGTAGCTTCTTCTCTACCATGCTTGCTCCATTGGACCATCACCAACGGTATACTCTTGTTCCTTAACTGCTTCTCCTTCCTATCCAGAATCTGCACTGGATATTCAACATACCTCAAGGTAGAATCCAGCTCTACCTCATCAGTCATCAGCACATGAGACGGATCTGTCTCATATTTCCTCAACATAGATACATGAAACACATCATGTATCGCTGCTAAATCAGCAGGAAAACATAATTTGTAAGCCAAAGACCCAATCCTCTCCACAATCTCGAAGGGACCAACGAATCTAGGAGCCAATTACCCATATATCTGAATCTCATCACGCTCTTGAAAGGAGAAACTTTGAGAAACACTCGATCATCAACCTCAAACTATAAAGGTCTGCGTCTCTTATTAGCATAGATAGCATGTCGATCTTGTGCAGCTTTCATTCTACTCCGAATCAACTCAATATGATCTTTCATATGCTGTACAAATTCAGGAGTATACAACTGTTTCTCACCAACCTCTTCCCAGCAGATTGGAGATCTACACTTTCGACCATACAAAGCTTCGAATGGGGCCATCCCGATAGTCACCTGGTAGCTGTTGTTATAAGAAAATTCAACCAAGGATAAAGAATCCTGCCAGCCACCACTAAAATCCAACACCACAGCTCGCAGCATGTTTTCATAAATCTGTATGGTCCCCTCATATTGGCCATCTGTCTGTGGGTGATAAACTGTACTCATAGCCAATCTTGAACCCATAGCTGCTTGCAAACTCTTCCAATGTCAGGAAGTAAATCTTGGATCTATATCGGGTACTATGGAAACCGACATTCCATGCAATCTCACAACATGGTCGATATACAACTTCGCCATCTTCTTCATCGAACACCTCACATCATAGGGAATGAAGTGGGCTGACTGACTTCAAAAGTCTGTCAACAACAACCCAAATCGCATCACATCCCCTATTCGATCGAGGTAAATGCGTCATAAAATCCATGGCAATGTGCTCCCAATTCCATTGAGACATTTCTAGATTCTGTAGCAATCCACCAGGTCTCATTCTCTAGGCCTTGACCTGTTGGCAATTCAAACATCGTGCTACAAATCTAGAGATGTCATTCCTCATACCTTCCCACCAATAGTGAGATTTCAAGGCATGATACATCTTCTTCTAACCAGAATGCACACTGTAACGACTACAATGAGCTTCATTTAAGATAGTCTCTTCAAATCAACCAGGTTTGGAACCACCAATCTACCACGGAATCTCAGACATCCATCAGAAGCAACAGCAAAATCTTCTGACTCATCATTCTGGGCTTTAATCTTTAACTCATGAATACGGGTCAATTCTCTGCGCTGCTCTAATGTCTGCAACAATCTGCGGTTCTACCTGAATAGAAGAAACTATGAAATACTGATCACTTGGCTGAAAATGCCATCCAGAAGTCCCCAAATCCTCATGGACTTTGGATATACTCATCGACGTCAACATCGCAGGTTGGGCTTTCCTACTCAAAGCATCGACAACTAAGTTCATTCGCCCAGACTGATATTGAATCTCACAGTCGAAATATTTAAGCAACTCCATCCAACGACATTGCCTCATATTCAAATCAGATTGTGTGAAGATATACTTCAAACTTATGGTCCGTGTATACCACGAATTGCTCACCATAAAAATATTGACGCCAAATCTTCAAGACAAAGACAATGGCGACCAACTCTAGATCATGAACGGGGTATCTCGTCTCATGGGGCTTCAACTATCGAGACGCATAAGCTATCACTCGCCCGTTCTGCATCAACACGCAACCCAAACCATGGAGAGAAGCATCAGAGCACACCACAAAACCTCCAGAACCGAAGGCAAAGCTAACACCAGAGCAGTACTCAACTTCTCCTTGAGCAACTGGAAACTCGACTCACACTCATCACTCCAAACAAACTTCATGTCTTTCTGGGTCAACTGAGTCATCGGCCTGGCTATCGAAGAGAACTTCTCAATGAAACGCCTATAATAGCCAGCCAATCCCAAGAAACTACGAATATCAGAAACATTCCTAGGTCGCTCCCAGTTAAGAACTACTTCGACCTTACTCGGATCCACCGAAATACCTTCCACGGATATGACATGACCAAAAAACTACCTTATCTAGCAAGAATTCACATTTTCTGCACTTTGCATACAGCTGTGAGTCTCTCAATCTCTGCAACACCATCTCAAGTGCTCTTTATGATCTCTGTAGCTCCTCGAATACACCAGGATGTCATCTATGAAGACAATCACAATGATGTACTCACTGAAAAACGCGATTCATAAAAATCCGTAGACAGCAGGAGCATTCGTCAATCCAAAAGGAATCACCAAAAACTCATAGTGCCCATATTGTTGGCGCAGCGGCGGATCCGGATCTCGCTCCCGGGGTGCAGTGGAAGATTTTAAAATTTGGACCCGGGAACGGTCAATACACTATTAAAACAGTACATAAACATACATAGGATATTTATATTGAAACCTTTCTGGCGTCTAGGCGCCTGGCTCCGACCAATTTCACGAGGAAATCGGCACTTCAACGGTAGGCGGTTGTCATCCTCCTAATCCGGTCCACGACTGGATTCTCGATTCCTTCATCGGTCTACACTAGAAAAAACAACGAAGATTTCACGGACGGAATCTCCTCGTCGGAATGGTCGGACAAGTCCGACGGCGGCAACGGGCGGCGACGACGGGGCGACGGCGGAAGCGTGAGGATGTGAGGAGAGGGAGGAAGTGTTTAGGGTTTTGGTACAATGTCAAATGCAAACCCTAGGGTCCTATTTATAGATTCTACATGGGCTTGAACAGGCTTAATGGGCTGGGGTCGGGCCCAGTCCCAGAGCGCACTTTCGTTTCAAGTCCATCACTGTGGCTCCATCATAATCCCGATCGACGATCAGATCGGACCGATCTACACAGTTTACAAAACTGAGCATTATGATGCGAAAACAATTTTTCGGACCACGTAATCCAAAATAGCAGTTTGGCCCCTGCAAGTTTCAAGGATAGTCAAACTAACCCAAACTTTAGGGAAATTGCATTTTGACCCTATTTAATTTAAAGCGTCTAGCAATATCGCCACATGATCCCCCTAGGTATCACTGATAGTGCCTGCAAGAACCAGTCGGTCATGGTTAGCGTACAGTACGGTCCTTTCAACACAAATATCCCGATCAGATCAACGACCATTGGTAAATCGAGAGTCACTAGAGATCCAATAACCATGCATACATCTTGGAGATCAAATAGCGACTTCGCATGTGTTACTAGGTACCATTTATCTAAAACACACCTAGTACTCTTGCCAGAGATTTGCCACACTATTATCTCCTCAGATAGCATAGGATATCCACGCACGAAGGCGAGCGATGAATCCTCGACAACGAAGCATCGACTCCTACATGCATCGGGACTTCACTCAATCCCGCCACTTGATGACCCCAAATGAGACAGTAAACGGGTCAAAGTGAGGCACCTATCATGTAGAGTCTCAATGACATTTTGAGTAATGAGGGCTAATCTGTACAACTAAGACCTCGGACTTAATCCACTCGACAAATGGTAACCACTTGGAAAGTCCGAACGAGGGTAGTACGATAGATCACCAGGTCACTATCTATCTGCATGCTCAGAACATCACATTGTTCCCTACCAATGAAACGTGGTACTTCACATCACAGATGCTAGTCTCAAGCTCGGGCGGCCTTATCCTCATTTTGACGGTCCAATCGACTAGGAATGAGTTTAGAATAAAAAGTGACTATTAGATGTGTTTCATGATAGCCATCATATCCACTATCACATCTAACATACACTATGGTGCATTCCAGGTCTTTATCCAACACAATTGTTAACATTATAAAATAATGAAGATAAAGAATGTCATAAAAGAATACGAATTTCATAAATAAAGATCGTTTTACAAAGAGTCAACAAGAACCCACACGCCACAAGTTGGCTATTTGGGCACCTACTCTAACAATCTCCCACTTGCCCTAAAGACAACTACTCATCAGACGTAGTCCCATTGTCTCGCAATGTTTTTCAAACAACGGTCCTGGCAAGGGCTTCGTAAGTTGATCAGCAATGTTTTCTGCAGAGGCGACTCTCTCGACTGCTATGTCACCTCTAGCCACAATATTCCGGATTATGTGGTATTTCCTCAGTATGTGTTTGGATCTTTGGTGAGACCTAGGTTCCTTTGCTTGCGCAACGGCACCCGTGTTGTCACAGTACATCGGGACTGGACCGTCTCTTGGACCGTGTTATGCCCAACTCTTGGACAAAATTCCTCATCCAAACCGTCTCTTTTGCAGCAGCTGATGCTTCGATGTACTCAGCCTCAGTGGTTGAATCCGCGATGGTGTCTTGTTTGGAACTCTTCCAAGAGACAGCACCACCATTGAGCATGAATACAAATACAGAGGTTGACTTCGAATCATCACATCACACTGGAAGCTAGAATCAATGTAGCCTTCCAATTTCAGTTCACCACCCCCATAGACCATGAACATATTCTTAGTCCTTCGTAAGTACTTAAGAATATCTTTCACCGTCTTCCAATGCATTTGGCCAGGATTGGCTTGGTAGCGGCTCGTGACACTCAGAGCATATGCGACATCTGGTCTAGTTGAGATCATGCCATACATAATACTACCTATTGCCGAGGCATATGGCACACGTGTCATACTCTCTATCTCCTCATCAGTCTTTGGACACATAGACTTAGATAGAGTGACCCCGTGGCACAAGGTAGGTGTCCTCTCTTGGACTCTTCCATAGAGAACCGCTTAAGTATGGTATCGATGTAGGCAGCTTGGGTGAGTCCGAGCATCCTTTTCGATCTATCCCTATAGATCTGCATTCCTAGAATATAGGATGCTTCACCCATGTCCTTCATCGAGAATCTACTATACAACCATACTTTAGTCGACTGCAACATTCCTAAACCATTCCCAATGAGTAGAATGTCATTAACATAAAGTACAAGGAATGTCACAGCATTTTTAACTACCTTCTTATACACACATGGCTCCTCGGGATTCGTGATGAAACCAAATTCTTTAATTGTTTCATCAAATCTCAGGTTCCAACTTCTCGATGCTTGTTTGAGACCGTAGATCGATCTCTGAAGTTTGCATACTTTATGCTCACTTCCTACAAATGTGAAACCTTCAGGCTGC
Source organism: Dorcoceras hygrometricum (assembly GCA_001598015.1). Lineage (NCBI taxonomy): Eukaryota > Viridiplantae > Streptophyta > Magnoliopsida > Lamiales > Gesneriaceae > Dorcoceras > Dorcoceras hygrometricum. The sequence continues at coordinate 32,468 of KV004626.1, forward strand.
ATCATATAGATCTCTTCCTTAATGTTTCCATTGAGGAACGCAGTTTTCACATCCATTTGCCATATCTCATAGTCGTACCATGCGGTTATGGCTAGTAGGATTCTAATTGACTTGAACATTGCGACAGGTGAGAAGGTTTCATCATAGTCAACACCTTGTCTTTGAGTGTAACCTTTCGCGACCAGTCGTGCCTTGTAGGTCAGTACCTTACGTCTGCATCATATAGATCTCTTCCTTAATGTTTCCATTGAGGAACGCAGTTTTCACATCCATTTGCCATATCTCATAGTCGTACCATGCGGTTATGGCTAGTAGGATTCTAATTGACTTGAACATTGCGACAGGTGAGAAGGTTTCATCATAGTCAACACCTTGTCTTTGAGTGTAACCTTTCGCGACCAGTCGTGCCTTGTAGGTCAGTACCTTACCATCAGGCCCAAGTTTTCTCTTGTATAT
>KV004627.1:26866-36922 GCA_001598015.1 Dorcoceras hygrometricum
CCATTTGTCGAGTGGATAAGTCCGAGGTCTTGGTTGTACTGATTAGTCCTCACGACTCGAAACGTCATTGAGACTCTACATGATAGGCGTCTCACTTTGACCCGTTTGCCGACTCATTTGGGGTCACCAGGCGTCGGGATTGGGTGAGACCCCGATGCATGTGGGAGTCGATGCATCGTTGTCGAGGATTCACCGCTCGCAGACATGCGTGGATATCCTATACTATCTGAGGGGATAATAGTGTTCAAATCTCTGGCCAGGGTACTAGAAGTGTTTTAGGTAAAACAGTTTACCTAGTTACACTCGCGATGTCACTATTCGATCTCCAAGATGTATGCATAGCTATCGGATCTCTAGCGACTCTCGATTTACCAATGGTCGTTGATCTGATCGGGATATATGTGATGAAAGGACCGTACTGTACGCTAACCACGACCAATTGGTTCTTACAGGCACTATCAGTGATACCTAGGGGATCATGGAGCGATGTTGCTAGGCTCTTTACCATGATCCGCTGGGCAAGTCCGAAATTGTGATTTCGGAGCCACAATGGTTGTTGGCCCCCGGCTAGCTGTATCCCTGAACCATTGAGGGTCACACAAGTACTGGATTCATGATTCCCGCACAGAAACTGAGCTCAATGTGTTGAGTATACGAAGAGGATTTTAGGGAGTGCGACTTCCTAAAAGTCAACAGGGGTCAAATTGCGATTTCCCGCTGTTGAGGGGCAAAACTGTCATTTTGGACTAGGTATCTGAAAAATTGTTTTTCACGTCATAACATTCAGTTTTGGAAACTGATTCGATCGGTCTGATCTGATCGTCGATCGAAGTTGTGATGAAACCACAGTGATTTAAATGAACCGAATGTTCATATGGACCTGGGTATGACCCAAGTCCATTGGGCCGGTTCAAGCCCATCTATCACCTTTATTAAGTTAAGATGATTAGGGCTTGATCACAAAAGGATCATAACCTAAACCTAGCCTCCATAGACCACTCGGCCGCCGCGTACGTTGATCGGGCTTGTTCCGATCAGCTTGACGAGGAGTTTCCGTCTGTGCTGAATTCGTCAGTCCTTCTAGTGCAGGCTGACGAAGGTGTCTTGAATCCGGTCGTGGACCTGATTGACGATCTACCGCCACCTACAGTTTGAAGTGCCGGTTTCCTCGTGAAACTGGTCGGAGCCAGGCGCCTAGACGCCAGCAAGGTAATCATCTACGAACACCATATGTATGTTTGTAGATTTCTTTGAATGTATTGAACACTTTCCGGGCAATTTTTGTTTTTCCGCTACGCCCCGGGAAGTGGGATCCGGATCCGCCACCGCTATCCCAACATTATCAACAAGAACTGTTTATAAATGTAAACTAGAAGATATCTCGAAGATTAAGCGATTAAGAACAATGAAGAAACTTCTCTTCGAGATTGACACACTGGAACTTCAAAATGATTTGCTCGAGTGTTTGAGAATTGTTCCAGTGATTGAGAGAGAGCAAGAGATAGCGAGATCGACAAAGAATGACCGAGAGCTAAAAATGACGGAGAGCCTCTTCATTTAAATTCCTCACGTATATATACTCTTTGTCCTCAACGGTCACTAAAAGTAGCCAGTAGAGATACACACTTTTGCATATCTTCATCGTATCACATTTTACGGTATTCAAAAGGTAAATTGTGCTCATCAGGGATAAATTTTCGTATATCCAGATTTGGGCAAACATCGTATAACGCCCTCTGCGTACTCGGTACCATTACCCAAAATAGCTCTGACATTGTCTTCTTAATTCCAGGCATTTGTACGATTAAATCATGACCATTGATTCTTTCCAATTTAAACATATGATAGCGTTTGAAGTGGTTCGAAGTATACGCCTGAAAGTTTTCCATTAATCAGTTCTTTCTTGAAGTAAATCGCTCTCATCGCTGCTTGTGTATTCGTAACTGTCAGATGTGAATACATAGAGATATCTGAATATTTGCAACATCTGAATGCAACTGAAATACTGTCCTGTGACATCTGAAAACTCCGTTACTCATATAACCCAAAATCTGAATTAATCACATCTGATGTCAAAGCAACTTTACTCAAAAAGTGAATACATTCACTTCGGAAGTACGGAGATCTGAGGTAACTGAATAGATACTGTTCATAACTGAAATAATCGGAACTGAAATATACCATCTTAGTCAATATACCGCAATCTTTTACTCAACCTCTGAATCACGTCTGAATAAACTTTGCTCTAACAACAGATCTCTCACTGTAGCTTCTGAATCAAATCTGAATAACTGTTCCCGATATCTGAACTGATTCAAATAACCAAAATCTGAATCGTTCACTTCTGAAGTAAAAACCCAATAACTGAATAAATACCAGAATCTGATTCCGTAGCTTTTTGATCAACATCGGAACTACTATCACATCTGAAAATCTCAATCCAATATCTGAAGATCAACCCGATAGTTGAATTTAATCTGAATATGCTTATTTGATAATTACAACAGCTGACTGTCCAGATGTTATTCTTAAATAAGTTCTTCTCTTCTTTTTGTTATCACCAAAACTTATAAACTTTATCTTAACAATGGGAAGACCCTCAAAAGCAAGATGGACCGGGCTGCTGAAACAATCCCCTAGGATGGGATCCACCAAATCTCTGCCGTTGCTTCTGTGTGGGAAAAGACCTGCCTCTGGACAATCCACCTGAACAACAAGCAGTATGCTGACTACCGGCCAACGGACACACTCTCGCAAAGTGTCCAAACTGTCCATAGTTATTGCAAGCACCTTGAACCCCGATGCATTGCGTCAACGAATGCTTTCCTCCACACTGACTACAAAAAGCAGTTCTGGGGCTACCACTACTGGAACTACTAGAGCCTGACGAACTAGAATCTGGCCTCCTCTTGAACTATCTGCCTTGAGGCCCAAACATGCGACTACCCGACTGCTGAGATGCCTGAGAGGGTTTTTGAGACGCCTGAACAGGTTGAGAATAATGCGCCCCCTTAGAGTCAGGGAGAACACCTGGTGTAGCCTGCGATCGAACCGAGACCGCCGATTCAATAAGCGCTGCTCAATATCAATAGCCTTGTCCACCGCGTCTGCATAAGTAGTAGGTGAACTGGCCAACACCAAATAATAAATATTTTCATTCAACCCTTCCAGAAACCGAACCTCTTAGCCCTCTCATGTCCAGCACGTGAGTGACGTAAGCCAAAAGAGAAGAAAACTACCTCGCTATGCCACCCTCATGTACCCCTAGACCAAGTTGTCAAACTCATGCTCCTTGTTGTTCACATACGACTCCGGATCGTATTTCTGTCGAAACGTAGCATGAAAAATTGTTCCAAGATACTTCTTCTCCCATCTCAGCCATAGCTCGTGAGGTACCTCTCCACCAACGCTGCGCATTGCTCCTCAGATGAAACGTAGCTAAACTCAGTTTACACGCATCATCATAGTGGACTCTCTCAAACAGACCTTCAATGTGTTCTAACCAAGCATCTGTGTCAGGACCGGTGCACAAATCAGAGATTAACTACGCAATAATCAATACGGAAGCATTTAAAAGTGGCTAAAATTTTTCGCTTTGGCCTGACTGAGAAAACATAATTTAAAATACATTGACACTCAAAATATTGGTTTTACAACAACCCAAAAGATGAACACTAATAGCTGCATAACAGAAATACAAGCATCGAGTGTCAACCAAACAACAAAACTATCAAATCAGCAATAGAACATCACATCCTTACGGGACATTCCCCTGTGACGACTCTATTACATAATCATACAATATATATAACTGGGACACTCTATCCACCTCCTGGGGCACCACCAGATGAGTCATATCCATGACCAGCTGAGAAACCATGGTAAACTGAACACACATAACAGGAAAATCAACCAGCCCCAGAGGGACATGGGGTCAAACCCCAGTACGGAGAGTAATACAAACAGCAAATAAATAGCAACAGATATAAATGCCACATGCTATGCATGAGACAGCAGAATGCAAGAACGAAGGACTACAATCGAACAGGGAGTCAACGGAGCTCAAGAACCAGCTCAGCAGTTGTCAATAGATCAAAAAATGGGTAGTGGCCATAGAGCATGTGAGAGCGTGGTAGCTATCCACTCGTCTCAACACACGGTACCAGAGCATAAACAAATCACTCAACCTGCTGTTGCCAAAGCTCATGAGAGCGTGGTAGCTATCCACTCGTCTCATAGCGGCTAACAACTAAAATAGCAGGGAGATGAGGAGCACAGTATTGCCGCTCGTCCTCACAACAGCTCCTGGTACATACGGGTTAGCGAAATAACAACGGCTAACATATATGAGCTCAAGCGTGGAAAATGCGTGTATGTCAATGCAACAACTTACAATAATTAGCAAGACTAGCAGTAAGCAGCAACGATACAGCAGCACACAATACACGAAATACCAGCAAGCATACACCTATATCCATGCCAAATCCCAAAGCTGTAAACAAGCTCAAATCCGTACCTTCAGTTTCTGAGCTATAATTACCACGACAAAGTCCCGAGAAACTCAAATCTGCCACCTTCTTGGCCAAACAACAACAACCAGCTCAAGGACATTACGCACATAATTACGAACTGGGAGCCACCAGCTCAACCCAACTCTATCCTACCTTTCTATCACAACAACAAGCTCTTAAATGAAGATCAAGGTAGGATCTAGTACTTACTCAAAACACTACCTGAGAAGAAGAACCAAATCTTCCAGAGCACGAACAACGATGCACTGTAGCACCTTCGCGTTCTTCTTCCAGCTTAACCCAAGCCTTCAAAGGTGATAGCAATGGAAGCGTCTCAACAAGGGGAACTCAACGCTACCAATCTTGCTCTAGTCGGAGTCTTCTATCGCCGGCAATTGGGGAAAATAAGCTTCGGTGAACAGTAACTAGGGTATCGCGACAGAGTAAACTCACGGGAAAATATTCTAAGTGTCGGGGAAAGATATCGTGTACGAATGGTCAAAGTCCTCTGTTATAAACAACTTAAGTCTCCCCAAATCTGATGAACAGTAGCCACCGACAACACAGGGCTTCACAACTGTCACCAACTCAAATCTGAGTACTACTCCAGATCTGAACCATACGCCAAAATAGATTTGGACTCCTCCAAACGACGTCGCACATGAACACGCTCATAGCGACCAGCTCACACACATCCAGATCTCAGCTCTCAGCTGGTTCCTCTAAATGACATCGTACAACAATCCAGCTAATTCATACACGTGTCTCGCTAAACGGTGTCGCATCGCTCCAAACCAAAACACTCAGATCTCATGCACACAGATAAGTCAAATCTGAAAACCACGAACCGCACCGGTCTACACCAAAACCACAAACCGGATCGGTCCGCACCATACTAGCAACTTGCGCACCTCAAATCTGGTTTCTCCCAAACGATGTCGCTTCGCTATCCGCACAGGGAATTCAACTAACGTATCCAAAATGGCTTGCGACAACCAGATTTTACCACCAGCCTTGATTGCCATCATCCAACGCTAAAGCCAAAGCCACCAACCAGCACTTCTCAACTCCCAAATCTGATTACTACCTCGTAGAACTCTCCAACCGTCCAGAGCTGCTTACAATACATACACATAGAGACCCGATTACGTTCAACAATATACCAGCTCAAAGCTGGCCCATCCCAGATCTGCTCATGCCAGATCTGGTCTATGCTAAACATGATTAATTAACTTAATAATTCCACCAATATTTCAGGCCTCACAATCTGCATCGTCACTAGACTCCTCTCCATCGAACGTCTGAGAATGCGTCCTCTGAAACCTTTCCATAACTAGTTCCATTTCGTCGACACGAGACGCCAAAACATCGAATTTTTCATCCACCTGCCTCACCCGCCTACGAACAGGGATACTAGTCTGGCCTAAGTCGTCCTATACGTTTTGAGCCCTAGACTCTACCGGAATCTGCCTCCTCACTCTACCTCTACCTCCAGGCGGCATCTACGGAAACACTAGTGCATTAAGATCAAACAGCAAATAAAACACGTAGTCAAGCACATGCAACAAAGTAGATACAGTTACTAGACTCAAGTGAACTCACAAAGAAATTAAGCTTATCCAGTTTAAGATCTGATACCAAAATGTCGGGCCCGGTGAAATAAAATAGAGATTAAGCATGAAATTAAGCTCAAATTAGCGGAAGCATAAAAGTGTATAAAATTTTTCTTTTCGGCCTGACTGGAATTTATACTTAAATATACAAGAATACTCAAAATATAGGTTCCATTAAAATCGGAAATACCATACAATGTTCAGAAAGTAGCCAACAACAACAATATCCCACAACAACACATACATGAGTTCTGATATATAATAGCAGCTCGGGACATTCCTCGGCATAGACTTAATGACACTATATATATATAAATATATAGCTGGGACACTCTATCCACCTCTCGGGGCACCGCTAGCCGACACACCTTTTGGGCCAGCCAAAGAACCTGGGAAACCTAATGGAACACAAACAACCCCGGAGGGACAGGGGTGAAACCCCAGTACGGAGAGCAACATATAACACAAGTAGATAGCAAGGCATAATAATATGCAATGCATGAAGGCAGGTTGAACAAAGGGATAGCTCCCAAGGAAGCAGCAACCCTGCTGAATTCAACAAGACAGTGTCCACAGGACATGTGAGAGCATGGTTGCTATCCACTCATCTCAACACGCAGTACCAGAAGCAAGGATAGAATAACTCAACCCGCTGGTGCCCACAAGCTCATGAGAGCATGGTAGCTATCCACTCGTCCCATAGCGGCAACAACCAGAACAACAGGGAGGAGAGGAGCACGGTAGCTATCTGATCGTCAGGTAACCCAACCGAGAGCTTCCTGGTACTAACAGATTAACAACAGCACAACAGCTAACAAGAGATATGAGCTCAACATGAAATGTAGGTATGCAGGAATATCAGCTCGCATATATGACAATAGAACATAAGCAAGCAACAGCAAAACACAGTACACATACATACTGCACAGCATACCAGCACACATACAAATACATCCATGCCTATCTCAAAGCTATAACATAAGCTCACATCCGTACCTTACGCAGATCTTGGTGCAATATCTAGGCACAGTTTATGGTTTAAGAGTAGAAAACACTCCCTGCTCCGCTCAAGTTGTTGGCGACAATGGCGGATCCGGATCCCGTTTCCCGGGGGCGCAACGGAAGTTAAAATTTTTGCCCCGAGATACGTTCAATACATTAAAAGTAATCAATAAACCATTCATAGTATGTTTATTGAATGTTACCTTGCTGGCGTCTAGGCGCCTGGCTCCGACCAGTTTCACAGGGAAACCGGCACTTCAAAAGGTAGGCGGCGGTAGATCGCTAATCAGGTCCATGACCGGTAGCACGAATCCTTCGTCAGCCTGCACTAGAAGGACTGACGAATTCGACATGAACGGAATCTCCTCTAAACGGTGATCAAAACAAGTCCGATCACGGGGCGGCGGCACGGCGGCGCGTGAGGCGGCAGCCGAGGGAGAGGGGAAGAGGAGATGGGGCGGAGGCTGCTATGTAGGCTAGGGTGTGTGTCAAGTTTGTGTAGCCCTAGGTCTAGCATAAGTAGACCAATGGTGGGCTTTCACTAGCCCAATGGGCCTGGGGCGGGCCCAGGTCCATATGAACATTCGTTTCGACCGTACCACCGCGGCTTCATCACAATTCCGATCGACGATCAGATCGGACCGATCGACTCAGTTTCCAAAACTGAATATTATGATGCGAAAACAATTTTTCAGACCGCCTGGTCCAAAATTACAGTTTAGCCCCTCAACTTTGGGAAATCGCAATTTGACCCCTGTTGACTTTTAGGAAGTCGCACTCCCAAAAGTCCTCCTCCTACGCTCAGCACATTGAGCTCAGTTTGCATGCAGGAATCATGAATCCAGTACTTGTGTGACCCTCAATGGTTCAGGGATACAGCTAGCCGTGCGCCCACAACCCTTGTGACTCCGAAATCATAATTTCGAACTTGCCCATCGGATCATGGTAAAGCGCCTAGCAACATCGCCCCATGATCCCCTAGGTATCACTGATAGAGCCTGCAAGAACCAGTTGGTCGTCGTTAGAGTATAGTACGATCCTTTCAACACATATATCCCGATCAGATCAACGACCATTGGTAAATCGAGAGTCCTCCTACATGCCTCGGGACCTCACCCAATCCCGCCACCTAATGACCCCAAGAGAGTCGGTAAACGGGTCAAAGTGAGGCGCCTATCATGTAGAATCTCAATGACGTTTCGAATAGTGAGGACTAATCAGTACAACCAAGACCTCGGACTTATCCACTCGACAAATGGTAACCACTTGGAAAGTGCGAACGAGGGTAGTTCGATAGATCACCAGGTCACTATCCATCTGCATGCTCAGAACATCACAATGTTCCCTACCAATGAAACATGGTACTTCACATCGCAGATGCTAGTCTCAAGCTCGGGCGGCCTTATCCTCATTTTGACGGCCCAATCGACTAGGAATGAATTCAGAATACACAGTGACTATTAGATGTGTTTCATGATAGCCATCATATCCACTATCACATCTAACATACACTATGGTGCATTCTAGGTCTTTATCCAACACAATTGTTAACATTATATAACATAATGAAAATAAATAATGCCATAAATAAATGTGTATTTCATAAATAAAGATTGTCATATACAAGAGTCTATAAAACCCACACGCCACAAGTTGGCTAGTTGGGCATCTACTCTAACAATCTCCCACTTGCCCTATAGCCAACTACTCATCAGACGCAGTCCCATTGTTTCGCGATGTTTTTCAAACAACGGTCCTGGAAAGGGCTTCGTAAGTGGATCAACAATGTTGTCCGCAGAGGCGACTCTCTCAACTGCTATGTCACCTCTAGCCACAATATCCCGGATTATGTGGTATTTTCTCAGTATATGTTTGGATCTTTGGTGAGACCTAGACTCCTTTGCTTGCGCAACGACACTCGTGTTGTCGCAGTACACCGGGACTGGACCAACTCCATCAGGAATGACTCCCAACTCTTGGACGAAATTCCTTATCCAAACCGCCTCCTTAGCAGCAGCTGATGCTGTGATGTACTCAGCCTCAGTGGTTGAATCCGCGATGGTGTCTTGCTTGGAACTCTTCCAAGAGACAGCACCACCATTGAGCATGAATACAAATCCGGAGGTTGACTTCGAATCATCCACGTCACATTGGAAGCTAGAGTCAGTATAGCCTTCCAATTTTAGTTTACCACCCCCATAGACCAAGAACATATTCTTAGTCCTTCGCAAGTACTTAAGAATATCCTTCACAGCCTTCCAATGCAATTGGCCGGGGTTGGCCTGGTAGCGGCTCGTGACACTCAGAGCATATGCGACATCCGGTCTAGTTGAGATCATACCATACATAATACTACCTATAGCCGAGGCATATTGCATACGTGTCATACTCTCTATCTCCTCATCAGTCTTTGGACACATAGACTTAGATAGAGTGACCCCGTGGCTCATAGGTAGGTGTCCTCTCTTGGACTCTTCCATAGAGAACCGCTTAAGTATGGTATCGATGTAGGTGGCTTGGGTGAGTCTGAGCATCCTTTTCGATCTATCCCGATAGATCTGTATTCCAAGAATATAGGATGATTCATACTTTAGTTGACTGCATCATTCCTACATAATTCCCAATGAGTAGAACGTCATCAACATAAATTACAAGGAATGTCACAGCATTCTTAACTACCTTCTTGTACACACATGCATGGCTCCTTTCTTGATGAAACCAAATTCCTTAATTGTTTCATCAAATCTCAGGTTCCAACTCCTCGATGCTTGTTTGAGACCGTAGATTAGATCCTGAAGTTTGCATACCTTATGATCACTTACTACAGATGTGAAACCCTCAGGCTGCGTCATATAGATCTCTTCCTTAATGTTTCCATTAAAGAACGTAGTTTTCACATCCATTTGCCATATCTCATAGTCGTACCATGC
>KV004627.1:39533-57265 GCA_001598015.1 Dorcoceras hygrometricum
GACGGCTATCATGAAACACATCTCATAGTCGCTGTGTATTCTGAACATGTTCCTAGTCGATTGGGCCGTCAAAATGAGGATAAGGCCGCCCGAGTTCGAGACTAGTATCTGCGATGCGAAGTACCATGTTTCATTGGTAGGGAACATTGTGATGTTCTGAGCATGCAGATAGATAGTTACTTGGTGATCTATCGAACTACCCTCCTTCGGATTTTCCAAGTGGTTACCATTTGTCGAGTGGATAAGTCCGAGGTCTTGGTTGTACTGATTAGTCCTCACGACTCGAAACGTCATTGAGACTCTACATGATAGACGTCTCACTTTGACCCGTTTGCCGACTCACTTGGGGTCACAAGGCGTCGGAATTGGGTGAGACCCCGATGCATGTAGGAGTCGATGCATCGTTGTCGAGGATTCACCGCTCGCAGACATGCGTGGATATCCTATGCTATCTGAGGGGATAATAGTGTATAAATCTCTGGCCAGAGTACAAGAAGTGTTTTAGGTAAATGTGTTTACCTAGTTACACTCGCGATGTCACTATTTGATCTCCAAGATGTATGCATAGCTATCGGATCTTTAGCAACTCTCGATTTACCAATGGTCGTTGATCTGATCGGGATATATGGATTGAAAGGACCGTACTGTACGCTAACCACGACCGACTGGTTCTTGCAGGCACTATCAGTGATACCTAGGGGATCATGGGGCGATGTTTCTAGACGCTTTACCATGATCCGTTGGGCAGGTCCGGAATTGTGATTCTGGAGCCGCAATGGTTGTGGGCCCACGGCTAGCTGTATCCCTGAACCATTGAGGGTCACACAAGTACTAGATTTGAGATTCCCGCACGGATACTCAGCTCAATGTGTTGAGCACGAGAAGAGGATTTTGGGGAGTGCGACTTCCTAAAAGTCAACAGGGGTCAAATCGGGGTTTCCCGCTGTTGAGGGGCAAAACGGTCATTTTGCAATTTAGGGTTAGATGATCTGAAAAATTTTTTTTCACATCATAACATTCAGTTTTGGAAACTGAGTCGATCGGTCCGATCTGATCGGCGATCGGAGTTACGATGAAGTCGCAGCAACGAATATCGTCATTTGGACCCGGGCCCGATGGGTCGGTCCAAGTCCATTGTTAGTCTATTTAATTAGACTTAAGAGACTTCACAATTAACTAACTCAATTACAATAACAAAACCCTAAACCTAGCTAAAGTAGCCGCATCCTTGCCTTCTCCACTACCGCCGCCGCCGCCGCCCACGCGCCGCCGCCGCCGCCGCCGCGGATCTTCGCCGGAAATTTGTTTCCGGCCAATTCGAAGAGGAGAATCCGTTCGTGCAGAATTCGTCAGTGCTTCTAGTGCAGGCTGACGAAGGAGTCTCGGTTCTGGTCGTGGACCGGATTGGCGTTATCTACCGCAATCTACCGAGAAGAGTCGGGTTCTTGAAATTCCGGTTGGAGCCAGGCACAAGTGCCAGCAAGGTATTCGTTTTGAACGCCCTATGTATGATGATAAACTGTTATATGATTTTTCGTATTGATCGTCTCCCGTCTGTATTTCTTTGTTCTTCCGCTGCCTCGCCGGGGGGCGGATCCGGATCCCCAACACAAACACTTTTGTTTCGTTTGGATAGTAGAAGTAGTATCCAATAGAATTCTTTGGATACCCAATGAAGTATCATAATATGGATCTAGTATCCAGCTTATCTCCCACTGTCTGCTTCACGTAAGCAGGACATCCCCAAATCCTCATGTATGAGTATTTGGGTGATTTGCCCATCCATATCTCATATGGAGTCTTATCCACTGCCTTGGTGTGGACGTTGTTCAACAACATTACCGCCGTTTCGAGCGCATAGCTCCAAAACGAGGTAGGAAGTTCAGTGAAGTTCATCATAGATCGAACCATGTCCATCAAGGTTCGATTACGACGCTCTGCCACACCATTGAGCTGTGGTGGCCGGAGGAGTCCACTGTACGAGAATCCCATTCTCTTTAAGATAGTCTTGAAATTCAGCACTCAAGTATTCACAATACTTTTGCCTAATTGATTTTCTACTTCAGCCTTGAATTCTTTGAACCTTTCAAAGGATTCAGACTTGTGCTTCATTAAGTACCAGTACCCATACCTAGAGTAATCATCGGTAAGGTGATGAAGTATGTGTGATCGTACTTAGTACCAATGCTAAGTGGACCACACACATCAGTATGGATCAAATCCAATAGGCCTTGCGCACGTTCAGGCTTGCCCTTGAAGGGTTGTTTAGTCATCTTTCCCTTGAGACAAGATTCAGAAGTCGGTAGGGAGTTAATGTCTGACAAATCAAACATGTCACTCCTAACTAACTTGTTCATCCTACTTAGGGAAATATGACCAAGCCTAGCGTGCCAAAGTTGTGCTGGGTTCAAGTTATCGCTTTTCCTTTTAATTGTTGTTGTATGTGTTTCCACATCGCGAGTTGGAACTTCTTTTAATTTTAAGGTGTATAAATCGTTTTCGCGTTTCCTAGTTCCAATTAAACAATAATTCTTGTATATACTGCAAATCGAATTAGCAAACATACAAGAATATCCATCACTATCAAGCATAGAAACAGAAATAATGTTCTTTATTAACTCGGGAACAAATAAAACGTTTCTCAATAACAACTTAAAATCAGATGACAGAAATAAATAAACATCTCCTATAGCTACTGCAGCAACTCTTGCTCCATTGCCCAGCCTCAAGTGGGTCCCACCCTCTCTAAGACGTCGGCTTCTTGTCATCACCTGCAAATCATTGCAGATATGAGATCCACATCCGGTATCAAGTACCCAAGAATTCGAATTAAGAGACATATTTATTTCGATATAGAACATACCTTTTGCAGTTCGCAACTGCTCGAGGTACTCCTTGCAGTTCCTCCTCCAATGCCCAGGCTTGTGGCAGTGGTGGCAAACATCCTCGGTCTTGTTTGGCTTGGAAGTCTTTGCCTTGGGCTTCTTAGTGGGCTTTTCCTTCTTCGCAGGGGCAGAACGCTTCTTACCCTTGCGTTTGGGCCCCTTCTTCGCAGAGGAAGAAGATCCCATAAGGAGGACGGGCTAGTCCTTCTTTATGGTCCCCTCGAACACGACCAGCATGTTAACCACCTATTCGAGGGTGGCTGCCAGCTTGTTCATGTTGAAGGTGACCACAAAGGGGTCGAATGCAGCGGGTAGTGAGAGGAGAAGCACATCCACAGACAGCTCATGTGGAAGTGTGATATCAAGGCCCGCCAAATTTTCAACGAGCCCAATCATACGAACCCCATGCTCGCGGACCAAAGTCCCATCGCGCATGCGGCCCATCATAAGCTCCTTGACAGTGGTGAACCTCTCATGTCGAGAGTTCTCCCCATACAGTTCCTTAAGATGAAAGAGTATGTCAGCAGCATACTTCGTCTTCTCAAAGCGCCGTTGAATTTCGTTGGACATCGATGCCATCAAATAGCATCGAGTCTTAAGCTCGTCGTCCCACCATTTTTTAAGCGTAGTCAGCTCCTCAGGGCTAATATCGGCAGGGGCTTCCTTCGGAGGGCTCTTCTCTATCGTATAGAGAAGTTTTTCCGAAGCCAACACAATGTTGAGGTTTCGAAGCCAGTCTTGGTAGTTCAGACCGGTGAACTTGTTGCTATCCAGTATAGCAGCGAGTGGGTTTTTGATCGAAGACATTTTAAAGCAGTTTATACTGCAGACATGCATTACTAACTATATATGAAAAACGCTAAGACATAAAACGAGGTCATTTAGTTTTATGAATTATCCTCCCACTATTTTAACGATTTCACCACCCTCTAATGAAATCGGGAAAGCAAGTTTCCTTAGTGGGTACATAGAGTCCAATCGAGCGATCATGGTCCCGAATAATATCAGCCAACCATGATGATGGTCCCGGAAATAGGATCAAAAGATCAGCAGCCGCGCATTTGTTAAAAGACTTAAAAGATTTTCGCACTGCTGATACAAACTGGAGGTGCAATACCTCGTTGTTCTTGAACATTTAAAATACAAAGAGCACCGAAGACAGATCTGGTATGATTTAAAAATCATGCGGAAAATACCAGAACTGAATCCTATATTTTAAAACAACTCAAACAGATTTATGTAAAACATAAATCTGTTCGAGACTTGTGAGCTTGTGTGCTGCTGTATGCAATGCTAAGATGCTGAACTGTTTATGCGAATGCTAAGTAAAGAGCAAGTGCTGATTTGAATGCGTGTATGCGTGAATATGCTAAGTAAATGCTTGCTGAATGAATAACAGAACACAATACAAAACACAGCATATTTGTTTCTGGAAGTTCGGATATAAACATCCTACATCTCCCCTTCTTCCACCTCGGAAGGCTCCACTAGAAGATTTGATCTTACAACTGCGTGTACAGACCCAATCCCACAACCAGCAGCTGTGAGAACTCCTAGACTCCACAAATGCACAACAGCCGCAACTGTGTGACTGACTACATACACAAGAGTTTTACGTCTTCATGCTTGGACGGGAACTGTGAACAGATTTCGAGATTCATTCACAAATAGATGTGAATGAATCCGGGTGAGTGAGATTGATACATTTAAGCTCTCATCTCTCTGTTTTTCTCACACACGAGGGACATGCTCTAACAAGCTAATCTAGACTTAGCAATCGACACTCCTGAAAAGCTCTTCTCTAATGGCGGTCGATTGCTTCGTCTATCTCTTCATTTTTCCCTCTGTTGGTGCACTGTATATTCAATGTATTTCTCCCACAGTATTGTAGTTGCACCAACGTCGTTTCTCAACTGGACGAACACACACCAGACTAGTTCTTCAATTGGCGTTGCCTCGAATATATAGCCTCTGTTGAATTTCTTCCCGTTGGATAGCTTCCAAATCTGTTCAGCGCTTCATATGACTGTCTTGTTTTCTTTCCATTTCAGTGCAACGCTCCTCTGTAAAGTACTGACAAGGGAACAGTACTTGCGTCCTTTTCTTTTGCAGGCTTCTTGTCGTTTTCGCCATTTGAATTGAGCTCAGCAGTTGACATCCATCTTTGTTATCTCTTCGTAAGTTGTCAACTGCTTCGCTGCTGATCCATCACTGCGACTGGAAATCTTGCGTCTGTTTTTCTTACGACTGGATGCTTCAGCTTGCGACTGGATGCGTAGAGCTCGCGACTGGATTTCACAACGACTGGATGCGTAGCAACAGCTGATTCATATAAGCTCTCGACTGGATGCTGTTGCTTGCGTCTGGTTCATCAATAGCTTCGCCTGAATGTTCTTCAACAATAATAGATTTATCTTCTTGCGTCTGGATACTTAAGCACTGCGTCTGGTTGTCTTTGCGTTGCGACTGGATCCACTGTAGCTTGCGACTGCTGAAATATCAACGCAAAGTCTTCCTGCTGAATCTTTAGCGCAAGAGCAAAACGCTGTCGTATCAACTTATGTAAACGACATCGTTTTGCTATCGCTATCTACAAATACTATCTGCTGGTTGCACTGTAGCTTGCGACTGGATATCTCCTCTACGACGTCGCTTCTTCTTGCGTCTGGATGCAAGCTACCTGCTGATTCTTGCGACTGCTCTTTCAAGCCATCTGCTGAATATGATGACGTCACCGATGACGTCATCAACACTAATCCATCTGCTGATCACTGTAGCTTCCTGCTGAATGATGACGTCACTGCTGCACTGTAGCTTGCGACTGGATATCTCCTCTACGACGTCGCTTCTTCTTGCGTCTGGATGCAAGCTACCTGCTGATTCTTGCGACTGCTCTTTCAAGCCATCTGCTGAATATGATGACGTCACCGATGACGTCATCAACACTAATCCATCTGCTGATCACTGTAGCTTCCTGCTGAATGATGACGTCACTGCTGATGTCATCTACACTTTAGCGCTCCAGCTGATTTCTTCGTCGCTCCAACTCCAGCTTGCAATTCTTCGTAGCTTCTTGCTTCTTGAATAGCGACTGTTGATAGATTCATCAACAGTACTTATAATCTCTACTGCTAACAGATTCGTCAACAGTAACTTTGCGCATCTTCTTCTTCGATCTTATTCACCAGCAAGCTTCTCAATACATGTACCAGCTGGTTCACTCTATCTCTTTAGCGCTTGCAGCTGGTTGTCATTGTTTCAGCTGGTTCATCATGCTCCAGCTGATTTAACTTGGCCTCCGCCTGATTACGAACAGCTGATTTAACTCTGGACGTCTCCATCACTAATTCAACTGCCAATTCCATGAACACCAAACCAACTGCTGAATCATTATGTTGCGAACCAACTGCTGGACAAATATAGCTGCTGCTGATCGTCTTCTTTGTTCCTAAAATCTGTACGCTTAAATGGAATTGTTAGAAAAACAATAACAGGTTTTGTGTAATTCAAAACTTAATCAGGATCTGTCAAAACAGATCCAACACATGACCCCAAAAGGTAGAGCCCAAATGCAACCGGTGAAACCTCCATGTATTTACCTCACGTCCAGTAAGGGCCCAATAATATGACGCCGATTACTATCACGTGTCACGATGACCCATCAATGTTGAGTCGTGAAGGACGGTCCCCTTAACGTCCCCAATAATATGAGCCAACGTTAAAGGGAGTTCCAACCAACTCACAACGAGTGTCAATGACGTGTACAGCTTTCCGGCATACATAACCCCCTCAATAATATGAGTTAGCATACACCTAACACATTGGGCACGGCTCTCGATCATCCCAAACATGCAATCAATCTAATTAATTGACATAAATTAAATAATCAAATCATATTTGACAATTTCCACCAAAATCATATTTTAATTATAAAATCATATTTTAATTATAAAATCATATTTTAATTATAAAATCATATTTTAATTATAAAATCATATTTTAATTATAAAATCATATTTTAATTATAAAATCATATTTTAATTATAAAATCATATTTTAATTATAAAATCATATTTTAATTACAAAATCATATTTTAATTATAAAATCATATTTTATAACTAAAATCGCATTTTGTCGACAAAATCATATTTTATCAACAAAATCATATTTTAATTATAAAATCATATCCTATAATCAAAATCACATTTTGTTAATTTTAATTGCATCAAATTGGGCTTAAAACAATTTTAGGCCCAAAATCTCAAAAATTTCAAAATCAATTTTGGTCCGACCAAAATCGGCCCAATATCGAATATTGGCCTGAAAACTTCATGGGCTGCACGGGACAGGCCCGAACAAAATTCAGAAGACAAAACAGGTCGCAACAAGCTGGCCGCTGCCATCGCACAGCGTGCGGCACACGGCCACATGGTGGCCGCAACATGCGCGGCCTGGCCGCGCCAAGCAGGCGCACAACCGCGCCCCACCGTGCGCTACATTAGCGCACGGTGGCCGGCCAGCACGCGACAGTGCATGCTGGGCATGCGCGCGATGGCGCCGCCGCACGTTCCGGCGCCGGCAGCCTTCCTCCCCCTTTTTTTTGTTTCTTTCGATTCTGAAATCTGAAATTCGATACAATTCAGGCATAAAATGTATTGAAGGATCCGAGCCTTGGCTCTGATACCACTGTTGGCGACAATGGCGGATAAGGATTCCATTTCCCGGGGGCGCAACGGAAGTTAAAATTTTTGCCCCGAGATACGTTCAATACATTAAAAGTAATCAATAAACCATTCATAGGATGTTTATTGAATGTTACCTTGCGGGCGTCTAGGCGCCTGGCTCCGACCAGTTTCACAGGGAAACCGGCACTTCAAAAGGTAGGCGGCGGTAGATAGTCTAATCAGGTCCACGACTGGAAGCACGAATCCTTCGTCAGCCTGCACTAGAAGGACTGACGAATTCGACACGAATGGAATCTCCTCTAAACGGTGATCGAAACAAGTCCGATCACGGGGCGGCGGCACGGCGGCGCGACGGGCGGCGCGTGAGGCGGCGGCCGAGGGAGAGGGGAAGAGGAGATGGGGCGGTGGCTGCTATGTAGGCTAGGGTGTGTGTCAAGTTTGTGTAGCCCTAGGTCTAGCATAAGTAGACCAATGGTGGGCTTTCACTAGCCCAATGGGCCTGGGGCGGGCCCAGGTCCATATGAACATTCGTTTCGACCGTACCACCGCGGCTTCATCACAATTCCGATCGACGATCAGATCGGACCGATCGACTAAGTTTGAAAAACTGAATATTATGATGCGAAAACAATTTTTCAGACCGCCTGGTCCAAAATTACAGTTTAGCCCCTCAACTTTGGGAAATCGCAATTTGACCCCTGTTGACTTTTAGGAAGTCACACTCCCTAAAGTCCTCCTCCTACGCTCAACACATTGAGCTCAGTTTCCGTGAATCCAGTACTTGTGTGACCCTCAATGGTTTAGGGATACGTGGGCCCACAACCCTTGTGACTCCGAAATCATAATTTCGGACTTGCCCATCGGATCATGGTAAAGCGCCTAGCAACATCGCCCCATGATCCCTTAGGTATCACTGATAGTTCCTGCAAGAACCACTTGGTCGTGGTTAGCATACAGTACGGTCCTTTCAACACATATATCCCGATCAGATCAACGACCATTGGTAAATCGAGAGTCGCTAGAGATCCGATAACTATGCATACATCTTGGAGATCAAATAGTGACATCGCGAGTGTAACTAGGCAAACCCATTTACCTAAAACACATCCAGTACTCTGGCCAGAGATTTATCACACTATTGTCTCCTCAGATAACATATGATATGCACGCATGAAAGCGAGCGGTGAATCCTCGACAACGAAGCATTGACTCCTACATGCATCGGGACCTCACCCAATCCCGCCACCTAATGACCCCAAGGGAGTCGGTAAATGGGTCAAAGTGAGGCGCCTATCATGTAGAATCTCAATGACGTTTCGAGTAGTGAGGACTAATCAGTACAACCAAGACCTCGGACTTATCCACTCGAAAAATGGTAACCACTTGGAAAGTCCGAACGAAGGTAGTTCGATAGATCACCAGGTCACTATCCATCTGCATGCTCAGAACATCACAATGTTCCCTACCAATGAAACATGGTACTTCACATCGCAGATGCTAGTCTCAAGCTCGGGCGGCCTTATCCTCATTTTGACGGCCCAATCGACTAGGAACGAATTCAGAATACACAGTGACTATTAGATGTGTTTCATGATAGCCATCATATCCACTATCACATCTAACATACACTATGGTGCATTCTAAGTCTTTATCCAACACAATTGTTAACATTATATAACATAATGAAAATAAAGAATACCATAAATAAATGCGTTTCATAAATAAAGATTGTCATATACAAGAGTCTATAAAACCCATACGCCACAAGTTGGCTAGTTGGGCATCTACTCTAACACAAGTCTCTACTGAGAAATCAAGGAGAAAACCACAAGAAAGAATCTAATCTGAACTGGAGCTCAACACTACGGGAGTATAGCGAAACCCAGCTCACGCAGCTCCTCAAACATTATCTTGTTCCGGCTTCCTACCGACTCCAAACTGGTACAAGAACCTAGGCCTTGAAGAGAGGGTTCCAACCGAGGTATTCTCACTCAAATTTGACCAGTCAAACTCCGGAAATTGGGAGAAGAAGATATCGGGTGAACAGTAGCACGAGGGTTTGGATATTATCTGTCGGGACACAAGGGAGAGGATAAGGATATGTGTGTTGTAAAATAACTAAGTGTTGGTCAACACTTATATATTTTCAGTTAAAGCTATAGTAAAGTCAAACCAGCTCAGACCACCTCACTGTAGCAGTTCAGGTAAGCAGACACCAAAACTAGATCGAGGACCTTAGACCAGCTCGGAGCATCCAAGACATCTCTAAGCTGGATCTAGCTCGCACAACACAGGAAATCCCAAAGATGATCACCTCTAAGCTGGTGTCCCTCAGAACCAGCTCGCGCTAGAGACCAGACCAGCACAACAAAGCAGTCCAGCTCAGAGCTATCCTCATAGATCAGCTCATGCCTGATCTGTGAAGATCACAAATCCTATGCCTATGGTAAAGGATGAAAACCCTAAGCAACTGCAGATGAATCTGATATTGTCTGTTCTGCAACTCCTCGTCAATGTCAATCTCTCTGTTCACTGCATCACCATAAGTAGCAGGGGAACCAGCCAATACCAAAGGAAAGAAATCTGGCCTAAAGACCTCAAATAAATTATTCCGTTTTGTCCTTTTCTGACTGGCAATGTGGGACATGAGAGAGCATATAAGAGAACTGCTGAGCATATTCCGCCGCTTTCATGCTGCCATGCACCAAGTGGTTAAAATCTTACTCCTTTGTGTTATAATAGGACTCCGGGATATACTCCTGTCAAAAGCTGAAGAGAATTTCTCCCAAGAAATCACTTCATCCATTTATCTCATAGCTGGAAAAGCACCCTTCCGCAATCTCTACGCATGCTCCCACAACTGAAAGTTAGCCAAACTCAATCTCAGTCCTCATCATGCTTGAACCTGTCAAATAGACCTTCCATATGCTCAAACTAGCCATCGACTAACAAAAGTCCCTCAGCACCTGATAAATTTGGGGGGTCCATCCTCTGAAATCTAGCCAAGACTAATTCCATCTCATAAACTTGGTGAGTCAGGTTCTCCACCTCGGCCTCAACCTATCTAGCACGTCAACACTCAGGAAGTGTATGCATAACTACATCATCCTCACCGTTCTGAGCCCCAGATTCCTCTGCAACTTGTTTCCTATACCCTCCTTTTAGGTGCCATATTAGACATCAAGGTAAACAAAAATGTAACAGGTATAACACGTTGTCAAATTGTGAGGACTAGAAATTTATTAATTTGTGATTTATCGGTTAATTGTCTCTATCAAGTGGCTTGGATAAGGTAAGTTATTACGATTCCCGCATTAGCGCTAGCGAGAATCAGATTTGAGATGTCCCTCGTGTGTTTGAGCAATTGGCCTCGAGAGGGAAGTGAACGATGTCGTTTTGAGTATAAGCAATATGGTGTCGTTTGGTACATATCAGAGTTGGCGTTGGCAGGGAGTGATTGGTACGACGCCGTTTAGCTAGCATCAGATTTGAGTTGAACTGGACTCTGATGCGGCGTCGTTTGGTGAAATCCATGTGTTGGTCAATGGTACTGAGAGAACCGGTCCAGTTCGTGAGTTGGTGTAGACCGGTGCGGTTTAATGATTTCAGATTTGACCAAATCTGGATGAGCGAGCAGGCTTTGATGCGAGATCTGTTGTTTTGAGCGGGACTCCTATGCTACGTTGTTTTGCGGTAACGCAACGTTGTTTGATGGTTGTGCGCTAGTATAGCGTAGCGAAGGCAGATCTGAGTTAGCGCTAAGATCTGAATAGCGCTCAGATCTGAGTTTGTCGATGGTTGACTTTCACTGTAGCTTTGACTGGGAGATTTAAATATAAGTGTCGATTAACACTTAGTCGATTTCGAACCCGAAATTTCTTATCTTCTTCTCGAGAATCTTCGAAACCCTTACTGTTCATTCGAACCCTTTTCTCCGTCGATTGCCATGATTTACGCCAACGTTTGGATCAAGCTTGGTGGCGCTGAGCTTGTATTCCTTAGGGCTTTCGATTGATACCAGTTTGGAGCTTTAGATCGATGAGTTGAAGGAACACGAAGTAGTTGCAGGTTCGAGCATCTTCGCGATTCCAGTCATTCTTCTGTTCTTTAGAGCTTTTGAATTTGAGCTCGTAAGCATCTTCTGTGAGTTCTGGAAGAGCTAGTAGAACAACTGAGTTTAGTAGGATGTTGGAGCTGTGTTTTGCGTTATCAGTCGAGGTAGAAACTGAGATTTGAGGTATTAATTGAGCTTATTTAAACAGATTTGGACATAAGCATGTGAATATTCCAGCATGATCTGAATGTTGTGATCTGGGTGTTTACGTGAACAGACTTGACTTGGCTGTTATGTGATTTACTTGTTCTATTTACGTTGATTTATGTATGTGAGAATTGATATTCCTGGCATTTATGCGCTTATTTAAACAGATTTGGACATAAGCATGTGAATATTCCAGCATGATCTGAATGTTGTGATCTGGGTGTTTACGTGAACAGACTTGACTTGGCTGTTATGTGATTTACTTGTTCTATTTACGTTGATTTATGTATGTGAGAATTGATATTCCTGGCATTTATGCATACATATTGGCCTAGATGATAGATTTCCTTGACAACCTCATGCATATCATGATGTGAATATTGCATGTTTTATGGTTTTGCTGTTTTATGAGTGCTCTTACTGAGGTTTGACCTCGTTTCCTTTCCCTATTTTTGGGCTGCTTGGGTCTTGGTTGGCTTTTGCAGGTGCTTCAGGTAACCAGGCTGGATAGTGTGGAGCTTCAGCTGGTCGATCCCCATTTTGATTTGAGTCCCAGTTATAACTATGTATTGATATATTGAGCCAGGGGATGTCCTGTGCCTTTATTTATGTTTGGGGATCTGTAGTTGATTGACTACTTATTGTTTACCTGTTGCGTTGTTGAGTTTTGAGTTAAACTCCATATTTTGACTATGTGGTATTTTGATATGATATTTTGGATCAGGCTCAATTTGAAAAATTTTAAGCCCTGAATGCTTCCGTATTATTTGGATTAATTGAGTAATTAGTCTATGTATTAGCGCACTGGGCCTGACACAAACACATGCAATAAAACAATTTCTGTGTCTAGACTAGAGTGAACTAGAACCTAACTCAAGCTTACTCCAATTTGAATTCTGATACCAAATGTCAGGTCCGATGCTCTTAATAAAGAGTTAAACATGTAATTAACCACGAATGCGGAAGTACTTAAAACTGGGTTAAAATTTTGCCTTTTGGCCTGAAACAAAAACAACAAGTTGAATACTCAAAATATAGAAACTACTTCGTCCCTAGGACATAACGAAAGAAAATTATTTTCAAATAATACTTCATGCACATGCAGAGGTAGTTCTGTTCACAAATAATGCAAGTTCCTTGAAATAAATAGCATCCAATCTCCCAGATAACATGTAACGCCCGGAAAATTCGGAAACCCACGATTTATTAATTTATTGAAGGGTTAAACTGCTATTTTTGTGTTAAAATTTAAGATTTTGTCTAAGCTGATTTCTTAGATTTCTAGCTGGGAGGTTTGTGGATGGTTCCTATGAGAATGAACCCAAGCACGGTTTAGGTTTTAAAAGAAAAATATTTCCAACAAATTGATTACGGTTGGTAGGCGCCTATGCCTTGTGTAATTATTTTAAACCTACTTCAATGTTTTCATCATTAAAGCTTATTTAAGGTAGTGGAGAGCTCCTCTAACAACAAACCAACGAAAGAATTCCTTTAAAGTTTTCGAAAGCTTTTCGATCGTGCTTGTGGGAGATTCTAAGCCGGAGCTGTTTCTTGTGAAAGCATATTATTATTCGCTTCTTGCATTCTGTGTACGCTCTGTTCTGAGTTTTTTTGATTAAGTTTGATGCTTTTCAAATGATGTTATGATCTGTACACTTTTAGTGGTTTCGAAAAAGGTTTTAAATCCTCATATATTTGACAGAAGAGCTTCTGTGACAACCCGAGCTGTCGTCTCTTTTACATTTTTGGGTTGTACGAAAGTATCTTCAAAGTAAAGTCCTCTGAGTTTTCTAGTGATTTCATCGTGCTGGATGGCTAAGGATGAGGTTGTGAGCAGATAGGAAAAGCTGGTCTAGTTAGAACGCTGTTATGATCTGATAAGCTTAGCTAATCTGTTCGAACTTCTCCAAGCTGTTTTCAGTACCATCCTGGATGGCTAAGGATGAGGTTCTGAGCAGATAGGAAAAGATAGTCTAGTTAGAAAGCTGTTCTGTTATGATAAGCTTAGCTAACCTGTTTGAACTTCTTCAAGATGTTTTCAGTACTCATGCTGGATGGCTAAGGATGAGATTCTGAGTTGATAGACAAAGCTGGTCTAGTTATAAATTTGTTCTTATCTGATAAGCTTAGCTAATCTGTTCGAACTTCTCCAAGATATTTTAGTACCCTGTTTTTATTATAATCTCGTATGATTCGTTCGATGATTCGTAGTTTGATCCCCGAAATGTTCCAGCTTACGCTTGTGATATGATATTTCCCCGAGCTGATTTAAACCTGCAATCCGACTTCGTTATTCTAAGCTAAGCTGATTGTTTCCTTTCTTAACTTTTGCGATCTGTTCCAAGCGCGTGATCTATTTTTCATTTTCTGAACCGTTTCAAGCGCGTGATATACTTTCCATCTTTTGAGCTGTTCGAGCGCGTGATCTGTTTTACCCTCTGAGCTGCTCTAAGCTCGTGATCCGATCTGATTGCCTAAGCTGAGTTGACTTTGTTTGACCTTCTTAATTTAGCCTGACTGCTCCGAGTTGTGTTGACTTTCCCTAATCTGAGTTGACCAACCACCCGTGATCTGATTTCTCACCAAGAGCTGTTTTACGCTTGCGATCTGTTTTCTACCTAAATCTGATCTCTGCCATGATCTATTTATATCCCATTGCTGATTTCAGAATTTATTCAGCTGTGTTCGGCGTACACCCAATTGTCTTTTAAAAATAATGGAGTTTTTAACAAAACGAACCCCTTGTGTGCGATCTGTTAGTACAGATGTTTGTTAGAGTAGATGCCCAACTAGCCAACTTGTGGCGTGTGGGTTTATAGACTCTTGTATATGACAATCTTTATATATGATATTTGCATTTATCCATATGGCATTCTTTACTTTCATTGTGTGTATGATGATTTACAATTGCGTTGAGTAAAGACCTAGAATGCACTAAAGTGTATGTTAGATGTGATAGTGGGTATGACGGCTATCATGAAACACATCTAATAGTCACTGTGTATTCTGAACATGTTCCTAGTCGATTGGGCCGTAAAAATGAGGATAAGGCCGCCCGAGTTCGAGACTAGTATCTGCGATGCGAAGTACTGTGTTTCATTGGTAGGGAAAATTGTGATGTTCTGAGCATGCAGATAGATAGTGACCTGTTGATCTATCGAACTGCCATCCTTCGGACTTTTCAAGTGGTTACCATTTGTCGAGTGGATAAGTCCGAGGTCTTGGTTGTACTGATTAGTCCTCACGACTCGAAACGTCATTGAGACTCTGCATGATAGGCGTCTCACTTTGACCCGTTTGCCGACTCACTTGGGGTCATAAGGCATCGGGATTGGGTGAGACCCCGATGCATGTAGGAGTGGATGCATCGTTGTCGAGGATTCACCGCTCGCAGACATGCGTGGATATCCTATGCTATCTGAGGGGATAATAGTGTATAAATCTCTGGCCAGAGTACTAGAAGTGTTTTAGGTAAATGTGTTTACCTAGTTACACTCGCGATGTCACTATTCGATCTCCAAGATGTATGCATAGCTATCGGATCTTTACCGACTCTCGATTTACCAATGGTCGTTGATCTGATCGGGATATATGGATTGAAAGGACCTTACTGTACGCTAATCACGACCAACTGGTTGTTGCAGGCACTATCAGTGATACCTAAGGGATCATGGGGCGATGTTGCTAGACGCTTTACCATGATCCGATGGGCAAGTCCGGAATTGTGATTCCGGAGCCGCAATGGTTGTGGGCCCACGGCTAGCTGTATCCCTGAACCATTGAGGGTCACACAAGTACTGGATTCGAGATTCCCGCACGGATACTCAGCTCAATGTGTTGAGCACGAGAAGAGGATTTTGGGGAGTGCGACTTCCTAAAAGTCAACTCGGGTCAAATCGAGATTTCCCGACGTTGAGGGGCAAAACGGTCATTTTGCACTGGGATTCTGAAAAATGGTTTTTCAGATCATAGTATTCGGGTTTGGAAACTGAGTCGATCGGTCCGATCTGATCGGCGATCGGAGTTACGATGAAGTCACAGTGGTGGGGATGAACCGAATGTTCACCCGTTGGACCGGGGCCCGTTGGGCCGGTCCAAGCCTACCACTTAGTCTATTTAATTAGACTTAGGAGACTTCATGACACAATTAACTTAAGCAAACCCTAACCCTAAGCTTCTTGGCCGCCGCCCCCTCTCCTCTCTACAAGCCGTCGCCGTGCGCCGTCGCCGCCGCCTCTTCTTCGCCGGAAAATTGTTTCCGGCCAATTCGACGAGGAGAATCCGTCCACGCAGATCTCGTCAGGCCTTCTAGTTCAGGCTGACGAAGTAGTGTCGAATCCAGTCGTGGACCTGATTGGCGTTATCTACCGTAATCTACCGTGAAGAGCCGGCGTTATTGTAATTCCGGTTGGAACCAGGCACAAGTGCCAACAAGGTATTCCTATTAAACACCCTATGAATGTCATAGATTTGAATTGTTCATCGTATTGATCGTCTCCCGGCACATGTATTTTTGTTCTTCCGCTGCCTCGCCGGGGGGCGTGATCCGGATCCCAACAGTGTTATCAGAGCCATGGTTTTCGGATCTGATCAATACTTTATGCCATAATTGTATCTAACATCTCAAATTTCAGATCGGAAAGATCAAAATTCAATGAACCAAGGGCCACGCCACCGCCGCATGAGGCAGCGGAACACGAGCGCACGATGGCGCGGGCGCAGGCACGAGCGGCCGCACATGGTCGCCGATCGTCGGGCGCAGCCTTGCGCGAATCGTCACGCACCGTCGCCCGCCTAGCGCACTCGTTGCGCGATGATGGAACGGCCGCCGAGACGCTGCTCGACGTTGCGCGCTGGACGCGCGACACGGCCGCCCGTTGTAGCGCCGCTCCGTGCGTCGTTGTGCGCCGCTGCGCGTGATGGCCGGCCGCTGCTGCTTCGTTGATCGAGCGTTGGTCGAAGCCTGGTCACGCTGCTGTCCGTACGTTTGCGCCATGGCTCGCCGCTGGAGCGCACAATCTGTTGCGCATGAAGTGCGGCGCTGGCTCGCCGCCAGGCGCTGGTTGCGCGCGGCCGCGTGCGCCCTTGCGGCGCACGTGATTTTGTGGTGGCCGCCGGCCGGCCGCCGCTCGGCGAGTCTCCGGCGATGTCGTGATGGCTGGTCTGGTTTCTTCTAGGGTTTGGTTCGGGCCTGTCCCGGGCAGCCTGTGAAGTTTTCGGGCCGGTATGCGATATTGGGCTCGGTTTTTGATCGATTTTGAAATTTTAAGTTTTTGGGCCTAGAATTGTTTTAAGCCCAATTTGATACAGTTAAAATCAGTAAAATGTGATTTAATTATGAAATATGATTTTGTAATGAAATATGATTTTGTTGATTAAAATTTGTTTTATCGGCAAAATACGATTTTATTATAAAATGCGATTTCGTAATTAGAATATGATTTTACGATAAATAATTTGATTATTTAAATTATGCATGTTAATTAGATTAATTGCATGATTGGGGTGATCGAGAGCCGTGCCCATATGTTAGGAGTATGCAATAGGTTTTGAATGATTTCGGTTTTATAATATATTTTGATCATCATTTAAAGTGGGCCTGTTTGTGGCCCGTTCCCACCCCTTGATAAATGTATCCCTTATTTGTCATAGTAAATTTAAATGTAAAATTACTAGATTTAGTGGGAGGACATCCGAAGATGGTGGACGATGACGATCAAGATATTGAAGACCAAAGATCTGTAAAACCGGAAAGCTTTGTAATAGGATTGCATTGCATATTGCATTACCCCTAGGATTGGACCCAGGTCCGTGGCTGGCAATCACGGACCGCATAGCTCTCGCGATCGATCATCCCAATATTTATTTATATATTTGATATATAGTTAATTGAATCCGCA